>AWOL01S0235832.1:0-11231 GCA_000715115.1 Nicotiana otophora | reverse complement strand
CCAACAATCCCAAAATAGGCAGTACAAGCCATAAACTCTTTTGAGTTTACTAGAATAGTCTTCGGAGTACAATTGTTCCAAAAAAGGAATAGACAGTACAAGTACAATATCAGAAGGGGACTCTGAGGCCTGCGAACGCAACGGCAGGTTTACCTTGAGTCTCCACAGCAAACCCGAACAGCTAGCTACTGATCAACCAACTCCGAAGTACCTAGATCTGCACAAAAATGTGCATAAGCGTAGCATGAATACACCACAGCAATACCCATTAAGTATCAAGACTAACATTGGTGGAGTAGTGACGAGGGTCAATCAAGACATCTACTAGACTAAATAACCTGAACAAGTATAAATGTGAACTAACAGAGGAAAATATCAATGTAGAGCTGCGCATGATAACAATAACGTAACAATGCTCGTAATAGGAAACTAAGAGCAACAATTAACTATATGGAACAAACATGTAATAATGTTGTAGAGTAAGTTGAACACAGTTTAAGTCCTTTGAAACCAAAAAAGGAAATCAAGTAACAACTCAATAAGAACAACCGCTTTCACATCAAATTTATTCAAGAATTTCCACGAGATGCCAAATCTCATAATCACAAATCACGGGTCCCAACTCATGAAACCTAATCACTTGGCATCTTGTGCCCACATTACAATTCATAACCGCACGGACGACTCATGTGCCAAGAGAGTGACAATATCTAATATCTGCACAGATCACTCACGTGCCAGCAATAACAATGACTCATGACCGTACGGATAACTCACGTACCAATAGAACAACTCTCCCAGAGAAGGAAAGTGGACTAGAGTACATGTAAATGGTCAATAACATCGGGATTCATCATCTTAAACCTATATGGGTGGTTAATTACGTGTATGCTTGTGCAAGTGTTCTATCACATATCAAGTCAACAAGTAAGAGTAGAGACAATGAATGGCGCATAAGAAACGATCAACACAAAATGTACAAGGTATAACTCACACAAGGTAGGCACACCACTACACAAATAATCAACAATAACAATGCCCCCAGGCCATCACATGTCATCACAAATCATTCCCGACATAGCCTACCTTGTCTCGCCACGTGCACAATAATAAAGTAAATGTCTGCCTTATCTCGCCGCACGCGTATAATAACATTCTTACCTTATCTCGCCACATGCACAAACCCACATATATAGCCCACCTTGTCACGCCACATGTGCAAATATCAATAATAATAATAGCACAGACGACTAACGTGCGAACACCCCGACAATCCTCTCAACAATACTGCATGTGCCAAAACATAACAACACAATAAAATGACTTTCACAATATGTGCCCATATGCTACAACATTTCCTCAAAATAGTTTCAACACCATATCCACGCATAGTCCTCGGCTCAACAACACTGAGTACAATAGCAACAACAACAATAACTCAAGAGTACGACAAGTAAATCAACACAAGAACTCCAAAACACAAAGAAACGGAAGAACGAGCTCACAAAGAAAGACACAACAGGGAATAATGGTCTCAACAAGAATAGCTCAACAAGGGAGAGATAATGTGTATCAATGATTCCACAAAGTACCATTCGACGATAAGAGAGATAGCATGAATAAATGGCCCTAAAAAAGAATACGTCCACAATGAAAGGGATGGCAAAACTTCAATTAAGGCTGAGCAATTACGAAAGGATTAATAATAATTTCAATTAAAGTTAAGCAATTTCGGGAGAGATAATATTAACTTCAATTAAGGTTAAGCAATTACGAAAGATATAATAATAATTTCAATTAAGGTTAAGCAATTTCGGGAAAGACAACAAGGCAATAAAGAGGCAACTATTTCAATTAAGGCACATAAGAGTTTAATTGGCAACAAGGGTAGAACATGGATCAATCAATTCCAAATAAGACACGTAAGGGGAAATTTAGTAAATGGGGAATTTAACATGACAAAACAACTTTATATCTAATGAACATAAGAATCTAAGAGCCCTAAACGGTCAAGTTTCCATAAACAATCTGGGGTACGTACTCGTCACTTCGCGTACACAGCCTTCACATGACATAGATAGCACAAATGACTCAAATCCTAAGAAGTAGTTCCCCCATACAAAGTTAGGCAAGATACTTACCTCAAAGAAGCTAGACAATACTCTAAAATGACCTTCTCGAGTGAAACAACCTCTGGACGGCTCAAGTCTAGCCAAAATAACTTCNTCGCGTACACAGCCTTCACATGACATAGATAGCACAAATGACTCAAATCCTAAGAAGTAGTTCCCCCATACAAAGTTAGGCAAGATACTTACCTCAAAGAAGCTAGACCAATACTCTAAAATGACCTTCTCGAGTGAAACAACCTCTGGACGGCTCAAGTCTAGCCAAAATAACTTCAAATCATAAATAAAACTCATAGGAAATAATTTCGGATAATAAAGCTTCGGTTTTTAATTAAAACTAAAAATTCAACCCAAAAGTCAACCCCCAGGCCCACACCTCGGAACCCAATAAAATTCACAAAATCCAAACTCCCATTCCGATACAAGTCCAACTATTTAAAAATAATCAAATTCTGATATCGAATCGCCCTTCAAATCCTCATCTTACATTTTTGAATGATTTTACAAAATTTCCATTTTCTTCCATTCAATTAACTAATTTAAATGATGAAAATAATTATGGAATCATGAAATACAATCAAATTAGGATAGAGAACACTTGCCCTATGAAATTTCTTGAAAACCCCATTAAATATCGCTCAAATCCGAGGTCCCAAGCTCAATATGCTAAAATAACCGAAACCTTCGAAATAAAGTACTTAAAGGTATGTTCCAGGGGTACCCTTTGCGATCGCGATCAAAACCACGCGATCAAGATTACTAAAATTTTCCAGGACAGTTTTACTCTATGCGATCGCGTCCATTTCTCCGCGATCGTGATGAACAAACTTCTATTAACTCTCCCCAAACTCTTCCAGACATCCTGTAGTGTATACACCATACCATTTTGTACAAAACTCTAAATGACAAACCGTTTTATTTTCTGAAAATAAGATACAAAGGACTACAACTTTTAATTTCTGATCATCTCCAAATTCCTTATAGATTGCAAGTTATAAGCTTCCAAAATTGGGTCAGTGGCAGTAGAATTTTCCTCTATGAGATCGGGAAAATCCTTCCGCGATCACACATTTCCATTTTCCCCATTTTACTCTTCGCTATCGCGACCAATTCTATGCGATCGCAATGCACACTGCTATAGCCAAAAACCAGCAACTAAAAATGGCCTAGAAATGGTCTGAAACCACCCTGAAACTCACCCGAGCCCCTCGGGACCCCGTCCTAACATACCAACAAGTTCCATAACATAACGCGGACCTGCTCGAGGCCTCAAATCACATCAAACAACATCAAAACTATGAATCGCACCTCAAATCGAACTAAATAAACTTATGAACTTTCAACTTCTACGACTCACGTCGAATCATATCAAATCAACCTGGAATAATGTCAAATTTTACATACAAGTCCCAAATGGCATAACGGAGCTATTTCAACTCCCGAAATCGTAATCCAAACCCGATATCAACAAAGTCAACTCCCAGTCAAACCTCTCAACCTTCCAAACCATCAACTTTCGCCAAAATGCATCAAATCAACCTACGAACCTCCAAATCAAAATCAGGACATACACTTAAGTCCAAAAATACCATACAAAACTATTTGAACCATCAAAACATCATTCCGAAATTATCTACATAAAAGTCAAACTGCGGTCAACTCTTTTCACTTAAGCTTCTAAAATAAGAATTGTTCTTCCAAATCAATCACGAATCTTCCAAAAAACCAAACTCGACCACACACGCAAGTATTAATACATGATACGAAGTTGCTCAAGGCCTTAAACCTCCGAACTGAACGCTAATTATCAAAACGACCGATCGGGTCCTTACATCTATAAAGAACAATATACATACACATATTTAAATAGTGACCAATGAAAATACGACTTGAGATCTTGAAACTCATACGAGTATAATATTTACAAAATAATAGGCAAGCCTATTGCGAATTTCATAAAATAATAGCAAAATACTTTCTAAAGGTTAGAATCTTACTTGTTCAAGAGAAAATAGAATTGGATAGTTGATGATAGATGGAAAGTGAGAGAGAGGCGTGAAACTTTATGCACAGAAGATGAAGAAGAAAGTGTGGAATTTGCTAAAATATAGCCTTATTGTTGAGTGAATAGTTGCAAAAATTGTTAAGTGAATAGTTGCGAAAATAAGTTTATTGTTTTTTAAAGAGTCTGAGCGCCACTAGGACTTTGGTGTGGGTCTGTTTCTGTCAGATGCATTCAAACCTATTAAGAGTTTTTAAAAGAGAAAAAACAAATAGACTTAATATTTGAATCTGAATAATTAGGGTTAAGATCTAAACATCAATGCACTTAATGGGCTGGATCTAAATGATTAAAATTCAGAACTCCATTAAGTGCAAACAAATGAGGCCTAAGTGTCCCAATTAACTCCGAAACATCCCCGAAACCAAACCAGTCACCCCGGGAAGTCACATAACCATAAATGAACATAGAAGAGGCAATAAATAGGGGGAACGAGGCTACAATACACAAAATAATCAGTCGGGTCGTTACACCGAATATATGTCCAAATACAAAATCATCATACGATCCTATTTGAAACTATCAAATCCCAATTTCGAGGTCGTTTACTCAAAAGTCAAATCTTGGCCAACTCCTCCAACTTAAAGCTTCCAATTTGAGAATCACTCTATCTAATCCATTCCAACCTTACAAACCTCAAAATCGACCATACACGCAAGTCATAGTACACTATTTGAAGTCACTCGCAATCTCAATTCACAGAATNTGTCCCAATTAACTCCGAAACATCCCCGAAACTAAACCAGTCACCCCGGGAAGTCACATAACCATAAATAAACATAGAAGAGGCAATAAATAGGGGAACGAGGCTACAATACATAAAATGATCAGTCGGGTCGTTACACCGAACATATGTCCAAATACAAAATCATCATACGAACCTATTTGAAACTATCAAATCCCAATTCCGAGGTCGTTTACTTAAAAGTCAAATCTTGGTCAACTCCTCCAACTTAAAGCTTCCAATTTGAGAATCACTCTATCTAATCCATTCCAACCTTACAAACCTCAAAATCGACCATACACGCAAGTCATAGTACACTATTTGAAGTCACTCGCAGTCTCAATTCACAGAACAAAATGCTAGAACTCAAAACAAACGATTAGATCATTACATAAAAAATAATATGAGACTTTTGTAGTTTCAGTTACTTTATTCAAATTATTAATTATTACTAGAAGATGTTTCTTCGTATAATGATTCCTTGTGAAATCCAGCTAGTGTCTAAATAATACGGAACATGTTAAGTCACAGCTTTTAAAGTGGACTAACATTTAGAAGATGTCAGTGTCTAAACAACGTAGTTGCATGTGTGTCCCATGTTAATTAGTATACATTTTTTAAAATAGTAAATATAATATTAAAATACACTTATGATGTGTAGTATGAATTTTAAAGAGAAAACTATACAAACTCAAACTAATGAATGTTGAGCTAAGTTAACCAGCTTGATTGCTGAAAGCAAAATGATTAGGTATCGTCTGAAACTCTAATATAGAATGACAATTTATTTTAATACTACTATATACACATATGTAATATAATTATACCTTATTTTATACTTCCTTATGGACAATGTTTTAGTGTACGTTCCATAAAAGGTAAAACTTTAACATAGTTTTTTCATTAACTAATTATGTTGATTCTTCCTAACTCGTTGAGGACTTTATCTTTTTTACTCATCAAAAAAACAAAACAAAAATTCCTTTCAACAAAAAACAAACTTTCTAGAAAACAGTAAATAAAACACTAAAATTAACAGCAAACAAAACTCTCCACGATCTCTATGATAAGTTTGTATACGGGTGAACTCGGGGTNAGTGTCTAAACAACGTAGTTGCACGTGTGTCCCATGTTAATTAGTATACATTTTTTAAAATAGTAAATATAATATTAAAATACACTTATGATGTGTAGTATGAATTTTAAAGGGAAAACTATACAAACTCAAACTAATGAATGTTGAGCTAAGTTAACCAACTTGATTGCTGAAAGAAAAATGATTAGGTATCGTCTGAAACTCTAATATATACACATATGTAATATAATTATACCTTATTTTATACTTCCTTATAGACAATGTTTTAGTGTACGTTCCATAAAAGGTAAAACTTTAACATAGTTTTTTCATTAACTAATTATGTTGATTCTTCCTAACTTGTTGAGGACTTTTTCTTTTTTACTCATCAAAAAAACAAAACAAAAATTCCTTTCAACAAAAAACAAACTTTCTAGAAAACAGTAAATAAAACACTAAAATTAACAGCAAACAAAACTCTCCACGATCTCTATGATAAGTTTGTATACGGGTGAACTCGGGGTTAGCACGCACACCAACTTTCCGGTAAGTCAAACAAAGTAAGAGTATGAATGTATGAGATCGAGACCGAAGTTAGAAACTCTTTGAATCAAGGCCGGGGGTGGGGTACTCGCCATCGGGCCCGACGAGATAATATTCCCCGAACCTAAAACGAGCTCCGAGACCTCAGAAAGCACTACAAACGGTTGCACACGACTAACAGAGGGCCGCCGTGATATCCGGGCGTGGATCTCGCCTGATGTCGGTAGTGTATCAGTAATTAACGAGAAAGGAGGACTTTTACCTTTTTAGAATTGTACTTGGAATGAAACTCTCCTATTATATAAAGGGAAAGCTTTTTACTCAATAGGCACATTGTAACAAGCATATCAAGGCAATACAAACTTATTTCTCTGCTTTCTAGCTATTGAAAGGTTCTTATTTTCATCATAGTTCTTCATACACATTTGGCTTTGGATCGAGGGTTCGGTCGAGCGTAAAACTATTGTTAAGCTTAAATTTGATCACGGACTCGACGTCACAACTGGTTTGGTTATTTATTTTATCTTTAATTCATTTATCTAATAATTTTGATCACTTGTATTGAATCAATCCACATGTCCTTAAAATCACGTACGAATTTAATTGTTATCTATTTTAAGGGTAAACAGTTTGGCACCCACCGTGGGGCTAAGAATAATAGTGGTAGTTTGATACAAATCTCCATAACACGCTCCATTTTACACGTGTTCATCAAGGTATCAATTTCATGTCAACTTAAAAATGTCAAATTCTCAGTCTACTCACTTGAACGTTGAGGCTGAGTCCGACCATCATGGCGAAAACAACAATCTGGTGCCTAGAAATGAGGTGCCCTCTGCTGATCCCAACGGACTCCCAGTTGCAGACCCAATCGATGCTAGCTCGCAGGTGGCCATCGATGCCAACCTCCCTACCGACCCAGAGAACAACGTTCATGGAGGAGACCGACCAACGACTCGAAAAGCTCTAGAAGGCGATGGGGTCAGTCTATGATTGATCTTTGAAATATTGCAGGCTTAACAGGCAGTGATAGCGCAACTGCAGAATCAAAGTCGCGCCCCCAGCAGAGTTGAGCCCGAACCGTCCCGGGAAAACACCCGAAGAAATGAGCAGTTCACCGAAAGACTGGGTGAAGCAAAGTCCGATGTCATCCCCGAAGTAATGAAAATGCTCTAAGCATTGACGAAATGGGTGGAATCATGTAAAAAGAAAATTGAGGCAAACGACAAGAAGGTGGAGACATATAATTCCCGGGTCGATCAAATTCCAGGAGCGCCCTCAATATTGAAAGGCTCGAACTCTAAGAAATTTGTCCAAAATCCTTTTTCTCCGAGCGCAGCACTGAAGCCAATCCCGAAGAGGTTTTGTATGCCCGATATTCCAAAATATAACGGAACCACAAATTCGAATAAGCATATGACCTCCTACGCATGCGCCATCAAAGGTATTGACTTGGAAGACGATGAAATCGAGTCAATGTTATTAAAGAAGTTTGGGAAAACTCTATCAAAATGAGCAATGATATGGTACCACAACTTGCCACCAAATTCCATTTATTCATTCGCTATGCTCGTGGATGCTTTTGTGAAGGCTCGTGTCGGGGCCATCAAGGTCGAGACTAGAAAATCGGGCCTTTTCAAGGTTAAGCAAAGAGACAACGAGATGATCAGGGATTTCATGTCAAGGTTTTAAATAGAACGGATGGACTTGCCTCCGATTACGAACGATTGGGTCGTTCAGGCAGTCACTCAAGGATTTAACCCCTGAAGCTCCTTGGCTTCACAACAACTGAAACAAAATTTGGTAAAGTACCCGGTGGTAACTTGGGCCGACGTCCACAATAGGTACCAGTCAAAAATTAGAGTCGAGGACGACCACCTCTGAGCCCTTTCTGGGTCCGTTTATCCCATCAGAACCGACGACTGGCCTAAGAGAGTCATCGATCATGAACCAAGGCCGGTCCGAGATTGGTATCAATCATACAGTGCAGATCAGAGGGGAAATGGGCCCAGGTGTAACCCCATAAGGAACTAGAAGAAAAGCGATTGTGGGACCAATAACCGATGTATGATGAGCAAGAATGATTTTGACATGCCACTTGGGGGAAGGAAAGCGCCAAGATTATCAGAGTATAACTTCAATGTTGATACAGCCATCATTGTATCAGTCATTTGATGCATCAAGGAAACCAAGTGGCCTCGACCATTACAGTCTGATCCTACCCAGAGAGATCCTAACCTGATGTGTAATTATCATGACATTCATGGCCACAGGACCGAGGACTGTCGACAATTGAGAGAAAAGGTTGCCCAGTTTTTTAATAACGGGCACCTCCGAGAGTTTCTGAGTGATCGAGCCAAAAACCACTTCAGGAATAGGGACTACAACAAATAGACCAAACAAGAATAGCCTCGGCACGTCATCAACATGATCATTGGAAGGGTTGATGTCCCTCAGGGGCCAATGATAAAGCGCACTAAAGTGTCCATCATGAGGGAAAAGCGCACCCAATATTACATCCCATAGGGAACCATTTTGTTCAGCGACGAGGATGCCGAGGGTCGACAAGGATGCTGAGGGTCATCAGATCGAGGATCGTAGAGCAGTTGGGATTACAACATCAAATAGTGTCGATGGTCCGGGTGTTGAACGGATTTAACATGGCGTGCGAAACTTCTAAAGGAGAAATAACCCTGCAAGTGAATACTGTCGGGATGATTCAAGATATAAAATTCTACGTGATCGAAGGGGACGTGAGGTATAACACCTTATTTGGTAGGCCATAGGTTCACAACATGAGGGCAGTTGTCACGACCCAAAATCCACCTAGTCGTGATGGCACCTAACCCAACCTGGCAGGTAAGCCAATTAACAACTATCCAATTTAAATGAGAATTATAAAGAAAAGAAATGAAACTACAACTGCTTTTACAAAAGAATTTTCCAAGAACTGGTAGTGCAAATCATGAGCTTCTAAGATTTAGAATTTACAAAGCCGGTATGAAATAAAGTACATCATTTGTTTGAAATTTACAGGAACAGATTTAAATTCTAAAGCTACCAAGATCAAGAGGCCGCTATGACCAGAATGCAGGTACATCTTCAAATCCAACTCCCACCGTGCACAGCAACATCAGCATCCAACATCTGCACGCAAGGTGCAGAAGTGTAGTATGAGTATAACTGACCCCATGTACTCAATAAGTAACAAACCTAATCTTAGGTTGAAGGTAGTGACGCGCGGGAACAAAGGTCGGAGTCCAACACCAATAACAACAGTTCATAACACAAAATAAAAGTGATAAAAAAAGTAACTCAAGGATATAGTGCTCATAATGCTAGCATGTGGACCGGTCCGGGCCCTAAACGGGCCAAGTGGGGCGGTCCAAACAGTCCCGGTCCCAGTCTTGGGTCGGTCCCAAATTAAATGGGCCAAACGATCCCGGGCCAAATGGTCTTTTTGATGGAACCAGCACGGGACCGAGCCCACGAACTCATGGTCCAGGGCTAAACGGTCCCGGTCCGCGGGCTAAGTGGGCCCAATAGATATTTTTAAAAAAATTAATTAAATAGAAATTAGAGACAAAAAGATGCTAAAAATAATATCTAAGGCAGTGCCTTGTAAATTTTATTATAGAATTGTGACCTAAATTTTTTAATTAAAATTTAAAGTCTAAAGACAAAAATATTGTAAAGAGATATTCAAAGCAATGCCTTATAATTTTATTATAGCACTAAAACAATATGGCAATATCTTTCTTAGTCTTCCTCCCCCCTATGGAATAAGCACAACAAGGTGTTAATACCACCATTGGGTAGAAAAAGAAACTAATCAAGATGTGTCAAAATACAAGTTACATAATACATACTATTTTTTGTTCATACAAGTTACATGGTATCTCTTACAAACTTCATAAATCCATCAAGGTCCGGAGGAATTTCCGTTGGTGGTGGCGGAAAAGTAGCTTGGTCATCGCCGCTTTCGGGCGAAGTAGCATCCTCCGCAAGTTCAACTAACATTTCTTCGTAAGCTTCGTCTTCCTCTGGTTATCATTCAGCAAGTCCAAAATTTCTTCTTTCCGAACGGATCCAATCTCTGAAAAGTACTAATTTTTCCAAGCTCTTCCTCATAGACGCTCTATAATCACTGAGTTGAAGTCTTGCTTGACTGAAAGCGCTCTCTGATGCCACTGTTGAAGCTTGAATAGTTAAAATATCTCGGGCCATCCTTGAAAGAACCGAAAAGTATTTTTCTTTGTCCTTCCACTATTCCAAAAGATTAAAGGAGTCGTCGAGATTCACTTCCTCAATTCCCTGCGATGAATAAACTTCAAACTCATTTAGTTTTGCAAAATCACTACTACTAGTACCTTGAGAACACCTAAACCCCGCTCAAGCACTAAGTGCTCTTATTCCCGAAGTTTTTTTAGATGATTGAGAATCAGAAGAAGAAGGAGTTGGAGCATTTGGTCTAGCATAATTTAATGCAACTTAATAAGCATTATAAATAGTTTGAGCATTTATTCTAATTGAGTTTATTGCTTCCGAAAGTTGAGACAACTCCTCATCTTCAAGTGCTAAACCATTATAAACAGTTTTATACCAAAATTGAGGATATCCTAATTTCATACAAGGATTTAACAAAGAAGCAACACCATAAATAGGGGGAATAGGGAAAAAATATTTTTAAAACTTTTT
>AWOL01S0235702.1:0-10557 GCA_000715115.1 Nicotiana otophora | reverse complement strand
GTCCAAGGGGTCATGGGACATGGCTGGAAAGCCGCCCATGACAGCTCTCATGTGGGTAGTATGGGGGGAGAGAAATAGGAGAGCTTTTGAGGAGATTGAGTCTTCCTTTTCACATCTTAAGAATAATCTTTTATCTTTGATCGCTTTTTGGTACATTCATTTAGCCCCTACTTGTATAGAAGATTGGACGTTTTTTGTAGAGAATCATGTTCTGATGTAAATTCTCTACGTCTTTGGTATACTTCGTGTATACGGGAGTTCTCTCCCTTTTGATTAATACAATTTACCTTATCAAAAAAAAACTAAGAAATATTTCTTTAACGCTAAAAAATGACTCATCAAAACCAATTAGTATTTCTGAACGCAAGCACTTAACTAGGAACTGTCTTCATGTAGGCTTTTTACTTTAATTAGATTTAAAGTAAAAGTTGATGCTGCTCCTTGTCCTTAAAGTCAACTGTCCCTTAATGTGACAACTGATGGGTTATCTTCTTCTTTTTTTTTGGGTAACAAAAGTCACTAAACTATGAAGACAAATCATTGGAAACGTCAAATTTTCGACTTTAATTACAACATAATGCATATATAGCTATGAATTGTCGGCTACAAATATGAAAATCGTGGCTAATATTTAACAAAGAAGAAAAAAATTGAAATCCCGTGGCTATTTATAATCGTATAAAAATTTTTAGTTACAAAAATTAAATTGGCAAAACTAATTACTTATTTTTGCATGCTAAATATCATGGCAATATTTACCCAAATATCTATAATTTTATTGCTACAATAATTTTTCGTAGCTAATAATATATTTTTGCCATGCATTTGAAATTATTATAGCAATCTTATAGCCACAAAAAATTACTTGAAATAAAATATTATAGCTAAAGAGATATTTTTGCTTCAAGTTATAATAATTCGTGGCAATAACTGTTTTAATAGCTATAAACTTATTGCTACAATGAAATTTAGTAGCTAATCATAAATTTTTGCCACATGTTTGAAGTTGTTGTAGCAATTCTAATATTTTAGCCACAAGTATTTACTTGAAACAAAATATTATCGTTGAATAGATACTTTTACTTCATATTTTAAAAATTTGTGGCAATAACTTGGTTACTAGCTAGAAACTCATTGCTAAAGTAAAATTTTGCAGCCAAATATAAGTTTTGTCACGCCTTTGAAGTTATTATAGCTACAGTAATATTTTAGTCACAATAAATAATTTGCAAGAAATATTGAATCTAAACAAATATTTTTTATTCATGTTATAAATAACAGTGACAAAAGTAACATCCTTGTATTTTTCTACTCTTCGATCTTTATTACTGCATGTTGTTTCGTTTGCTTCGTTTGTCTTATTTCCCTGTTGTTACTGTTTGATGCTACTTATTTTCCCGGCTTCTTCTTTGATGAGGGTCTATTGGAACAGCCTCTCTACCTTCACCAGGTAAGAGTAAGGTCTGCGTATACACTACCCTCTCTAGATTCTACGTGTGGGATTATACTGGGCTTGTTGTTATTATTGTTAAAACTCATTATACATTAAACTAACAATTGGGAATTTAATGTTTGTATATTACACGAGGTGTTGTCTCTTCTGTGACTATTATTTTATATTTGCAATACTTTAGTAATTCTGATACTACTATGTTTTATTTCAAAAAATTATTAAAAATTTAATATGATTGATATAAGAGTGTATAAAAAAGAGAACGTTATATCATAATTTATTTTAAATTAAATATTCCTTGTAAGCTTCAATATAATTTAAATAACTTAAAGAATTATTTAATTAAATTTGAGTATCTAATTATACCACATTTTAAAAAAACTACTGTGCTTTCTAATTATATTGATCACTAATTATATTCAGTTCAAAACAGCATAAAAAGTTATTGACGCTATGGTCTATTAAAATTAATGACTTAACAATTATCATAAATCTAATTAAACATTAAAATTAATATTTAATATAGTTTAAATAGGAGCATATGATAAAACTAACAATATCATAATTTGATATAAAAAATGTATTACTAAATGTATAATTATAGTCAACCCTAAACTTGCAGACTTAATTTTTATTGCTAAATATTTTTTATATTTTCATTTTATGTTTTGTATATTTCAGAATATCATTTTTCATGAAATTGTTAATTTCTATTTATTTACATTTATAGTATTTAATATAAAAAGTGAAGAAAGATATATATATATATATATATATATATATATATATATACACATATATATCTTTATTCTTCTAGTTAATTGGGAAGAGAAAATTTGAATCTTTATGTTCATTGTTAGATTAGTATATCTGTAAAACCATCCTGTACAGCTCAGCCTCTGGATTCTTGCCATTATAGTTAACTGCAGCCCAGTCAAGTTCATCATTCCAGCCCATTACTTGCCTCCGAATA
Source organism: Nicotiana otophora (assembly GCA_000715115.1). Classification (NCBI taxonomy): domain Eukaryota; kingdom Viridiplantae; phylum Streptophyta; class Magnoliopsida; order Solanales; family Solanaceae; genus Nicotiana; species Nicotiana otophora. The sequence continues at coordinate 8,131 of AWOL01S0235702.1, read as the reverse complement.
CCTTGCCATTGCAGCAGTTAACTCCATATTTCAGCAGCAATTGTGCATTGAAAGAACAAATGTGCTATCCTCTCAGTTGCCTGGTTGCATAAGGGACATATATTAGATGAAACCACTCCCTACTTATACAGCCTTTCTCTTGTGTACAATCTTCCATGAGTAGCCAACAATACGATGAATAACCATTTAAGTGTACCAATATTATTGCAACTTATTCTTCTCCGAGGAACCTTAGGATAGTCACCCCTTAGCTTTTGATACATGTTCTTGATAGAAAGTGCTCCATGTTAATTAGCTCATTCATTGTCATGCCAGCTTGGGTAACATATTTTCTTGCGGTAGTAATTTTGCTGAGGCACCAAAATGCCTGTTGAAAGTTTGCATTCCATATAGAGCCGCCCTTCCAGTAATAGGCATGCACCCATATCACCCATAATGTATCCTCTTTTTTTTTTTTTGCTCAGATTCCATAATTGCTTGCAAATTGCCGCTTTATTCCACTTCTCTATGTCAATAAAATTCAAGCCCCCAGCTGATTTTGGATGACACAAAGTATCCCATGCCAAAAGTGCTCTATTTTCCTCTTTAGCACCAGTCCATAAGAATCTTTTACATGTAGTAATAATTTGTTTCACAATCTTCTTTGGAAGGATAAAGATGTGAGCCCAAATGGTTTGTATGGCAAACAACACGCTCTTAATCAATATGACCCTTCCAGCATATGATAAGAATTTGGTTGTCCAGTTAGTAATTCTATCCAACATCTTGTCTAGTAGGGGTCTACATTGTGTCATCGACAATCTCTTGGAACTAAGCAGGACCCCTAGATACCTGAAAGGGAAGTCACCTTTAGAGAATCCTAGCATATCCAGAATTTGTTGTTGCTTGACAGGGGGAACCCCTCCGAAGTATACTGAACTTTTACTTTGGTTAGCACATAGCAGTAAGTCCAGAGGCCTTTGAGAATGACTGGAAACTTTCGAAGAGCAATTGCACAGACTCAATATCTCCCTTACAGAATAGCAAGAGATCATCTGCAAAGCCAAGCCGAATGATCTTTTCTTTGGCACATTTAGGGTGGTATTTAAACTTTGAGTCTTTAGCCATATTCCTTAATAGCCTGCTGAAATACTCCATAGCTAATACAAAGAGGAAAGGAGACATTGGGTCACCTTGTCTCAACCCCTTTTTTGCTGCAAAGGGTTTCCCCAGCCTTCCATTAATAGTTATTGAGTATGTAATAGTACATAGGCATATTACCCACCTGATGAACTTAGCTGGAAAGTGCAGCTCAACTAATACTTGATCAATGAAGATCTATAATTCTTTCTTGAAATTATAATGTAGGGTTACATACTTATTCTTGGATATATAAACACAATCAGTTATTTCTATTTTCTGGTGTTAATTTACTTTATCAAAATTAACAGGAAAATATGTGAAAACATTACAAAGCAGCTGTCAAACTAAGGTGCAGTTGGAGACAATGTCAGGAGAGAAAGGAAAAGATTGTGAAGCTTTGAGTCTCAAGCAAAATTCTAGTACTATAATTGGTGTCATAGAAGAATTATGTACTGTAAAATATTTTGAGATTTAATATACAATTATGTGTAACTTGAAACCTATTTTGGAATCTAAGGATTCTGCAAAAATTCTTGTGACTACCAATACTTATGACGAATTCTTCAATGTGTAGCAATGTAATGTTTTATGGGAAAATGACATTGTATAGTTGTTTTCAAAATAATAATCGAAAAATGTATATTTCTTATATATTTTTTGTATATATGTACATTCTGTATGTTATATACAAAAATTATACAAATTTTATTAACTTTTTCAGCTGTCGAATATAAATATTTTCTGGCCCGGGCTAAAAGTAAAAAAAGCCCATATTTTATTCCGTAGCTAAGCGCACATATATAATTGCCACGTAAATGTTCTCTCTTTCCGTAGCTTATAAAGAAAATCTTTAGCTATAATTTCTAAACTCGTAGCTTAATACAAGTACTATTGTCACGAGCAGTGTTTAAAAGGCTTTTCTGGGACTCGCCCCGGGGCGGGGCACTATCAAAACGCCTCGAGACTCATGTATGGGGCTTAATTTTGTAAGGCTTACTCCCCCAAGCGCCTAACTTTGTGCCCTAAACACACCTAATGCTCAATGCTCGGGACTCACCCAGTAGTTCCTATGCAAATCATGTGTTGAATTTATTAATTTGCACCATTGACTCTTAAAATTCTTTAACAAATGAATGATTGAAGTTCTTTTTATCTACTAAAGTTGTGAATAACTCAAATAACGAATCATATTATTGTATATTTATTAATTGAAAATATCGTGAGAGTGAGTATCATTTGAATATTTCTTCTAAAAATAGATGATCAAAATTTATATCTTTACTTGATAGATCTTCATGTCATAGTTTTATGCCTCTCAAAATTATCATACATTCTTTATTTACTATTTAAAAATAATTTTATATTTATTCATGAAGGAGTAATATTTTAAATTACAGTGTTGATAAAATTTATTGAGTATTTACTTTTAAAGAGGTAAAATATGCAGTTTGATACTATTTTTTAAGAAATTATAATTTTTAATTGTTTGAAAGTTAAGAGGTTATAGTTAATTTATATTTCATAGTAACTTTAATAATATTGTATTATTTATACTTGTAAAACATGCTAAATATTTTATTTTATATGAGTTTCTTTAATTGTTTTTAGTATTTGAACTTTTAATGTATCTTTTGTTATAATGCTATATTATTAATTCATAAATTTAAAAAATTAAAGATCTGTGGGGCTTACGCCCGTGTCTCGAGGCTTTAGCCTCGCCCAGTATTAAGTAAAATGTCCCGCCTCACACCCCCGCCTTTTAAAACACTGGTCACGAGACTAAGCTAAAAAAATAGCGACAAAATTTGAATTAAATTGGCAACCAAATTAAGTATTTTGCCACAATAAAATACATTGTGGTTACAATATAGAGACTGCTACATATTTTATTTGTCGTGGCAAAAGACTAAGATTATTTGCTATAAGTATATATTTCGTGGCAAAAAACTTTTAACACTATAGCTGCAACACAAAAAATATTCATAGCAATAAGTATTAGTCTTTAGCCACGGAACATGTAAAGTTTGTAGCTAACTTTTAGTTATGCTATATTTTGCTACGAACGGAACGGAACGGAAAAAATTATTGTGGCTAAAGTGTTTTGCTATGGAAATTTTCATATTTAGCTACGATATACTTCGTAGCTATATATGCACACTGTTGTAGTGATTGAAAGATGACATGTCATTGTCAGGTATCATCTATTTTCCAGTATGTACATCCACATCAGAAGGTTTAAAAGAAAGGTCAGCCAGATGATTGAAGCCATTTGCAGGATGGTTGAAGGCATTTTTGGTGTGCCTCACCCAGCCCGAAAACGCCTTTTAAAACACTGTCAAGAGTACTTCGGAAGAGACTGATATGCAACAATGGTGAAACTCCCAAATGGAATCTTATCCTCTATTTGTCTATACTTGGTAAGCTGAGCACAAGAGATAGATTGGGAAGATGGGGTATAACAACTGAGGAAAGCTGCCCCTTATGCACTGAGGAAGAAGAAAGTATCAACCTTTTGATCTTCAAATGTACCTATGTTGCCACTATTTGGGGTAAACTCCTAAAATATATGGATGGGTATCTCAAGACAAGAGTTGGAGTGAAGATATGAACTAGCCTGGCCATATTGTCATGTCAAAGGTAGCACTGCTAAAAGGGCAGTCTGGTCCACAAAATATCCCGCATTCACGCAGGGTCCGGGAAGGGCCGTACCCCCAAGGGGTATGATGTAGAAAGCCTATTCTAATACAAGCATTATTAATGGTTGCTTCCACGGCTCGAACCCGTAACTACAGGTGCATGGAGACAAGTTTAGCGTTGCCCCAACGCTCCTCTACAAAGGTAGCACTGCTAGTGAGTAGATATATCGACACTTTAGCTGGATGTGTTTATTTCGTTTGGCAAGAAAGAAACATGAGGATTTTCCGGGCAAAACAGAGGCAAGCTGAGCAAATTGGTAAATTGATCATTCAAGAAGTGTTTCTGTAAAGGAAGTATAAAATCCAGGTTGACTAGTAGGCTTGATGAATTGAATTACCCCTAAATGTGAGCTGCTCATGACATATACTGTAACCTGATTCTTGAATATAATACAACAACAACAACAAACCCAGTGAAATACACTAGTGGGGTCTGTGGGGAGGGGTAGTGTACATCGACCTTACTCCTACGTGAGAAGACAGAGAGATTGTTTCCGATAGACCATTAGATGATTTTTGAATATAGTAATTGCTGTAATACAGGTAATAGATAGTTCTTGTTTTCCTAAAGTTGGGGATGCATGTCCAACTTTAGAACAGTTCTGTTTGTTTTTCTCTATAGCTGAAATTTCTTCTCTTGGTAATAAAAGTTAACTAAATACTAAAAGAAAAACTACCTTGATTTAACCCAAAGTGATTTGAAAGTATGTGGGCTGTAAATTTCAAGTCCCATTGTTCAGTAAAACTAAATTTAGCATCTTTTAGTTAGTTTATGTAGTAGGCTAATTAGGTCAAAAAAGCTAAGGATATAGCCCTTGATTACATTGCTAGCAGCTCTATCAAGGACAGTACGTTCATCTACATCCTTGATTGTGTAATTTAGCTCCTGTATATCCTTGTTCTTTCAGTTACTGTTTTCTTCTGTGATTATTCAGATCTAATGATTATTATACTGTTTCGTGAAGATCTATTTATTTCCATGTGAAATGATAAATAATGAAGGAGAATAATTTGTTTTGATCTCTGAGAAAGGTGCATTTGGAAAATCAAAAGTTGCTTCGAGTGTTCAATAGTTATGGAATATAAAATTCTAAGCAAGAGGAATCCAATGAGAAAAAAAGAAACCTCCATATGTAGTATCAAAATTTTAGTGACGCTGTCACGACGAATATTCAACGTTTCCATCCGTTTTGGAATTGGAATATCCAATACATTGTACTGAAAGTCGTCAACACCCTTGACATTGCATATCAATTTCCGAAGATTGGGTGTTTTTCTCAAAATCGATTCCACATCCTGGACACGAGAAAAAAATGGAGTAGAAAGAATTTTCAAATCATAAAGTTTTTTGGAGTTCTGAAGTGATTCTGTTGCGAAACTTTAATGACATAGTCCTCTAAAAATGCTCCAAAATAAAGAAAGCAAGTCCTCAGATGATAGGGTAAACTCTGATAACTTTGTTCTATAATGGCTCTTGAGTCATTGTGAATGTAGAGACTTAAATTTTTGGCCACTTGTTCCCAATATTCTTCGTTCTTCTCCGTCTTTGAAAGAATACCAGCCACCAAAGCAACTGAAAGAGGCAACCCTCCACACTTTTTTACTATTTGTTGCCCAATATCCATTAGGAGAGGGAACAACTTTCTTCGCCAAACACCTTCTTCTGAAGTAGCTCCAAACATTCATCATCGTTAAACATACGAAGTGGAACTGGATCACTTCATATAACGAGTAAAACTGAAGTCCAACATCAATAACCATAGTGTCAATATCTTGAAGAAATTCAACATCTTTTATCGGCATATTGGCTCTCAAGAGGTTAAGCATGTTTTGAAGGATTGCCAAGTGATCCTCCAAAGCAACTCTCTGACTGGAATTACTATAAGATGTCAGCTCCACCAAATTGTGTACGATAGTCGAGCAAAAAATATCGTCAAGTTGTTGTAGACGTTCTAAAAGACTACTCTTTGAAGACAGATATTGGTTAGAACTAAGAAGACATCTCTCAGAAGTAGTGATCAAAAGAAACTGTGATGAACTTGAACTTAAGTCCATTGAGGTAAAGTTCTGCGATAAACTTGTTGACAAGTCAGCAAGGGATATCTGGGAAACAGTACAAGTTGAAGATTATCAGAATTCTGATTTTGATGTCTTTATCCAGGAGAGGAGGCCTTTATTCAGGTATACTACTGAGAAAATTCAACTAGTTCTAGCCTCATTTTGAAATTCTGTTAAATCAATTCTCCAATTTACCTAGCGTGGTGCCCTTTACTAATTATTCCTTTAGCTTGAAACTTTAGCTAAAGCTTAGTATTATTCATGTGTATTTTATTAATCAAAGGTAAAAGTTCTTGAAATTCTAACTACTATCAATAAAAAGATGAACTTTAGCAATAAACTAAAGGAGGACAATACAAGAAAGCCTATAGTTTCTCAATGTAAACAATTAATTAGTCAAACGGCCTCCTATAAATGAAATGGAGGGATACTACTCTTTGAGCTATTAACTCATTGGACGTTTTTTTTTTGTGCAGAGTATGAAAAGCTGTATCAGGAGCAGTTCACAAGATCAGTAAGTATTTCCTTAATTAGCTTAATAAATTCTGTAAAGTTATCTGTTAGTCGTTGCATCCATTGCAAACTAGTTTTCATTGTTTAACTACCTAGCAAATTATAGATTCAATCATAATTTTATCAGTAGCTGAAATCCAGACTGAAATCCAATGAATAAGCAATAGCTCCCATGGTTATTCTACCAGAATTGCTAAAGCTAGAACAGTTGGACGTTTTATCAGTAGCTGAAATCCAGACTGTATGTGTTGCTTCTATTAAAGAAGTAGTCACTCGTCGAGGTCAGAGTCTGAGAGACAATGCTCTAAAGGATGTAGAGAATTGATTGACTTCTTTTCACTGAAGAAGATTACAAGAAATCGTCCTAGATTTACATGATATAGACCTGATATAACTTGTTTCAATTGACAGACTCTACAATCAGACAAGTTCATCAAGTAATATAATAGCTGGAAAGTAAAAGTTCTGTATTATAAAATTCTAAGCAAAGAAAAAAACCTAGATCCATGTAGTATAAAATGTTAGTTTGTATGTAAAGGCTTAGTATCAAACATCAAAGTTGCTCTCCTTCCCCTTTTCAGTTCAAGTTCATCAAGTTTCTTTTAATCATAACTTCTGAGAAAAGAGTGAGAGATGTCTTCTAACCAATATCTGTCTTCAAAGAGTCATCTTTTTGAACGTCTGCAACAACTTGATGATATTTTATGCTTATCTAGAACTTCTATAGATACAATCAAGTTCGTTAAGCTGGAATTTAAATTCCTGGATATTTTTCTAAGCTTACAGAGTTTCACAAATGAACGTGATGTTGAATTTGCTGTATTTGTAAAACAATTATGGAGAAGATAAATAACATAAATGTAAAAGAAACAAAATTTAATCCGAGCCCACTGAATTCACAGTATTTCTTTAAGGAATTTAATCTCTCCTAGTACCCAAGGTTGTTGATTATTTCCTCCCAGGATAGAACGAATTACACACTGGTGTAGCGATATTTCAAACACCAATGTTTCAGCGAACACAAAATCAGTAGCAAATCACACTTACTGATGCTTTGTTTGTAGTTAAAACAATGCAGAAGAAAGGATGAGAAGTCAGAAATTCGTATGGAAAATCTGAGAGAATGGACTGGTATTTATAGCCAATGTTGAGCTCAATCTGAAGAGGTGCAACTCTTCAAATCCGAAGAGGTGCCAACAGTTTCTTCAAATCTGAAGGGGTGCAAACTGTTCTTCAACTCTTCAGATTTGAAGAGGTACAAACTGTTCTTCTGAAGAGGTGCAAACTGTTTTGTAAATGTCTTTTACAAAAAGTGAAGGGCATATACTATTACGTTTGGATTTAATATTAATATTCCGTTTACATAAAACCGGAAATTAATAACAATTCTGTTAATATTTACTATTAACAAATAAATTTGGTCCAAAAAATCAATTCCGAAGCCGAAGCCGTAGCCGTAGCCGAAGCCGAGCGACGGCGGCGCGAGGCTTGCCTTCTTCTTAACTCTTTAAGAGCTAGAAGAAGTGCAATTGAAACTCAAATATTTTCAATTTCCCTCCATTTCCCATTCACCCTCTTTTAAGCTACATTTAAGCTTAAAAAATCCAACAATCCCCCTAGATGTCACTCAGAAAGTCCAAGCTCTATTTGAAGATGCTCTAGTTGAATTTTCTGGATTACACCTAGCCGAGTACTCTGATTTCTGTAACTTTAAGATACAATACAAGATTTGGTTGATAAAG
>AWOL01S0235673.1:0-11101 GCA_000715115.1 Nicotiana otophora | reverse complement strand
TTTTCTCTTGTTTAAAAATTGCCACTATTTCACCAGGGTTAAACTTGATACTTAGTACACGTCAGTTATATTCTCATATTACACTTCTGCATATTTTTGTGCAGATCCTGCTATTGGTTCCAGTGGTGTTCAGGAGGGCGCTTAGCAGCTTGATTTCTAGAGACTTCGTGGTGAGCTGCTATACTTGATTCACATCTTGTAGAGTCCCCTTCTTATCTATCCTATTTTTGCTTTATTTCAGATAGTTCTTTTATATTTTGATACTTAGGTGTACTCTATTTAGTTGCTTATGACTTTTACTATCGTGTTATAAGAGATTGTTGTTCTATTTTACGTATTTAATTGATGGTGCAAGACTTATTCATGATTTATCTATATCATGACCCATATCATCCTTTATTTGTCATGCTTTGGTTGATTATGAATGTTAGCTTACATAGTAAGTTAGTTTAGGTGTTATCACAACCTTGGCGGGATTTTAGGTTGTGACAAAATTGGTATCAAAGCCCTAGGTTCATGGGTTCTATGAGGCATGAGCATGTCTATTAGAGTCATGCGGATTGGTATAGAGACGTCTATACTTATCTTCAAGAGGCTATGGGACATTTATGAAACTTCTCTTTCTTTCCTTCTTTGTCGTGCGACATTGTTTCATCCTAAAGTTTGAATTTTCTCTTCTATCCACTCACAGATGGTAAGGACACATATGTCTGCATTTGGCAAGCATGAACTAGTGCCCCAAGTTGCAGATACTACTCGAGGTAGAGGCCAGGGCAGAGGTAGGGTTGGAGCCTAGATCAGGGCAAGTATGCCAGCACCCACGAGAGGTGGAGCACTCGCAGCTACTCATGCGTATAGTATAGCCGCTTCTAATGAGCCACATATAGCTCCGATGACCGACCAGGTTTCAAATTACGTTATTCCACCGTGACTAGCTTAGGTTCCTGAAGGTTTTATTGCTACTCCAGTACTTTAGGAGACCATGGTCGGATTTTGTGTTTCTTCGAGGGTTTGGCACAGGTCGGATGATTTCTGCAGTCCCAGATACTTCTCGATATAGAGGGGCAGCACAGACCAAAGTTACTCACACTCCAGAGCAAGCCACTGCTATGTTTTAGAATACCGGAGTTCCAGATATTCCAGTAGTTATGGTAGTTCATCCTATTGCAGTTAGGCCAGAGGTTAGCCCTGTTATGTTGGTGGATGAGCAAAATAGAATGTACCGATTCTAGAAGTTAGATCCTCCATGGTTTGATGTGACCCCACAACTGATGCTCAAGACTTCTTTGGATAGATGCCATGAAACTTTGCACAACTTGGGTGAGTCCAATGGAGTTGATTTTACCTCTTTTCAATTGAGAGGGCCAACTAAGAGGTGGTGGGCAGACTTATGAGCAGGGTAGGCCAGCAGGGTCACTTCCTCTCACTTGGACCAAATATTTTATTCTCTTCTTGGAAAGTTCATCCCACTCATTAGGAGGAATGAGTTACGCAATATTTTGAGCTTTTGAAAAGGAGGGCATATTAGTTACTGAGTATGAGATACGGTTTACTAAGTTGTCTTGTTATGCAACTTTCTTGATTCCCTATGAGGCAGAGAAGGTGAGGAGGTTTATTGAAGGGCTTACTTTCGGAATTAAGCTATATGTGGCTAGAGAGAGTGAGACAATCACTACTTTCCATTAAGCAGTGGAGACATAGAGGATTGAGTGTATCCGTGGTCAAGGGAGAGAGGCGATGAAGGATAAGAGCCCTCGTCATTTAAGAGGATTCAAGGGTACCTCATCTTGGGGTAGGGGACATTTCGGTAGAGGCCATCCTAGCAGACCGATTCACTCAACACTTCAGACTTCTCATGGTGCTCTAGTTAGTAATGGTTCCTACGGTACTCACCTAAGGCAGACATCATATATTGCACCTCTACCTTATGGTTCATACAAAGGTTATTCTGGTCGTTAGGGGCAGACTCAGTCCCTGCATCCGTGCTAGTAGAGAGGTCGCTTGGAGTGTGGAGATTCAAGGAATATTAGGAAGAATTGTCCCAGACTTCAGAGTGGTATATCTTAACAGGGTACTTAGGCTATGATTCCAGCCCCAGTTTCCACACCACCTGCCTATCCAACTAGAGGTAGAGGTCAGCCAGCTAGAGGTTGTCCTAGAAGAGGAGGAAAGACCGGCGGAAGCCAGACTTGTTGCTATGTATTTCCTGGTAGGATTAAGGTAGTAGTGTATGATGCAGTTATTACAGGTATTATTCCAGTTTGTCATAATGATGCATTAGTGTTATTTGATCTTGGTTCTGCTTATTCATATGTGTCATCTAACTTTGCATCTTATTTGGATATATATCGTGATTCTTTGGATACCTTTATTTATGTGTCTACGTCGTTGCAGATTTTACTATGGTGGATTGGGTTCATCAATATTGTATGTTCATGTTAATGGGTATGACACGGTGTTTGATCTTTCGTTGTTGGATATGGTGAACTTTGAGGTGATCTTTGGCATGGATTCGTTAACCCTATGTTATGTTATCTTGGATTGTCATGCTAAGACTATGACTCTAGCTATGCCGTGGTTGCCTAAATTATAGTGGAGAGGGTCAATTGGTCATTCTACACGTAGGTCGATCTCTTTTCTGAAGGCTTAGTGTACGGTTGAGAAAGGATGTTTAGCATTTTTGGTATTCATTCGGGATTCTAGTGCAGGGGTTCCTTCCATGGATTTGATACCAATTGTGAGAGAGTTTTCGGAGGTGTTCCTTGCGGATTTGCCTAGTACTAAATAGGAATAGTGATTTTGATTTTGTTTGGTGCTGCGCACTCTGCCCATATCTATTCCACTATATTACATGGCTCGAGCTGAGTTGAAGGAGTTGGAGGAGCAAATATAAGCTTTTCCTGATAAAGGATTCATTAGATCGAGTATTTCTCCTTGGGGGCATCAATGTTTTTTTTTTATGAAGAAGAAAGATGGTACTGTGAGGATACGCATTGTTCATAGGTAGTTAAACAAGGTTACCATCAAGAACAAGTATCCATTACCTCGTATTGATGATTTGTTTGATCATCTTCAAGGTGATAGGGTGTTCTCTAACATTGACTTGAGGTCAAGTGATCATCAAGTGAAGATTAGGGCTTTGGATATCCCTAAGACGAATTTTAGGACTCGTTATGGTCATTATGAGTTCTTGGTGATGTTATTGGTTTAACTAATTCTCCAACGACATTCGTGGATTTGATTAACCGAGTGTTGAAGTCTTATTTAGACACTTTTATGATAGTATTCATTGATGACATCTTGATTTTACTCTCCTAGTAGGGAGGAGCATGAGCAGCATTTGAGGTTTATGCTTCAGACCTTGAAGGAGAAGAAGCTTTAAGATAAGTTCTCAAAGTGTGAGTTTTGATCGGACTCAGTTGCATTCTTAGGCCATGTAATGTTTGATGATGGTATTAAGTTTGATCCTAAGAAGATTGTGCGGTTTAGAATTGGCATAGACCTACTACAAGTGCGGAGATTAGGAGTTTCTTGGGTTTGTCAAGCTACTATCATCATTTTATAGAGTAGTTTTCATTCATTCCAGCTCCATTGACTTTAACTCAGAAAGGTGCTCCTTTTAGGTGGTCTGATGAGTGTGAGGAGAGCAATCAGAAGCTCAAGATTTCTTTGACTATAGCCCCGGTATTGGTGTTGCCCATAGTTTCAGGACCATATATATAGTATATTATGATTCTTCACGCATTGGTNTTCTTAAGGACATGTTGAGATCTTGTGTGATTGACTTTGGAGTTCATTGGTATCAGTTCTTCCTTTTGGTAGAGTTTGCTTACAATAACAGTTATCAGTCCAGCATTTAGATGGCTCCGTATGAGGTTTTTTATGGTAGATGGTATTGTTCTCCTTTTGGTTGGTTTGAGCCTGGTGAGGCTAGGTTGTTGGGTTCGGATTTAGTACGTAATGCCTTGGAGCAGGTGAAGTTAATCCAAGAATGACTTCAGGAAACTCATAGTAGGCAAAAGAGTTATGCAGACAAGAAGGTTCGTGATGCGGCATTTATGGAGGGTAAGAATTTACTTTGAAAGTTTCACCTACGAAATGTGTGATGATATTTGGGAAGAAGGTCAAATTGAGTCTGAGGTTCATTGGTCCATTTAACGTGTTTGAGAGAGTTGGTGAAGTGGCTTATAGATTTGCTTTATGACCTAGCCTATCGAGGATACATTTGGTATTTCATATTTTTATGCTCCGGAAGTATGGCGAAGACAAGTCTCATGTTTTAGAATTTACCATGGTGCAGTTGGATGAAATTTGGCCTATGAAGAAGAACCGATAGCTATTTTGGACAGGTAGATTTGGAAGCTGAGGTCAAAGGACGCTTCAGTAAAGGTGTTTTGGAAAGGGAAACCGAGCAATGATGCCACTTTGGAAATTGAGTTAGATATGAGGAGTAACTATTCACACTTTTTCAGCTGTCCAGATATATTATTAAGCCCGTTTGAGGATGAACGTTTGTTTAACAGATGAAGAATGTAACAACCTAACCAGCCATTTGAAAGATCTAGGATCCCATTCCTATTTGAGACTTCCAGTAGGTTCATTTGATATTTTATGGCTTGTATGTATGGGTGGTCAGGGTCCTGAGAGGTTCGAAAGTCTTTTAAGACACTTAGTTTCTACTTTGAAGCTTTATGTTGGAAGAGTTTATCAAAGTCAACATTGTGTGTTAACGATCTTGAATTGCTATTTTGAAGTCTCTCGTAGGTTCGCATAGTGATTTGGGATTACTGCGGATGTTTAGTTGAGCACTTGAGGCTCAGAAGAGTCTTTGAAAAGTTTAAATTTATGAACTTAAGAGAGTTTCATGATTTTATTTAATCCACGATTTCTAGATTTGATGTTGTTATTTGTGTTTTGAGGTGTTTTGGACAAGTTCGTGGAGGATATATAGACTTGTCAAGATTATTTGGAGAGGTCCCGGGTGCTCGGGTTCGAAATGTTTTTAGATCATTTTTGGGCTTGTCGCAACAAGTGATATTTGGTATCAGGGGTATGAATCGCGATCGCATGGCTTAGAGTCACGATTGCATAGAAGGATTTTGGGGCCCCGGGATTTGATCTTCGCGAACGCATTCTGGGGTCGTGATCGTGTTGGGGTGTGTGTGTCCTTCACAAACGCGTGAGGCACATGTTACGATGGTGATGTGCATTTTTGTCCTGGGGTATATTTTGTCCAGATTTCAGTATTTAGCTCATTCTCATAATTTTTGAGTTTTGAAGAACGGGAGGAGGTGATCTTAAAGACGAATTTTTTCCCAATCTTGAGGGTAAATAGTTCTTGGATTTATTTATAAACCTTGATTCCCTATTGATTTTTACACCTAAAACATGGATTAAAAGAGTGAAATTCGGGTTGTCCTAATATGTTAGTAGTGTAAATACTTCACACAATAAGATGGAACAAGCTTGAAATTTGACAATATTTCACACAACAAGGATTGCAACTTGTAGTTATTGGAAATATTTTTGTAAGGGAAGCAAGGTATTCAAGAACTACGTAATGTTTTAATGTCTAGTGTGATATTAAAGGTCCTTGTTTGATTGGTCTTATTGAAGATAACCATGTCCTTGTTAGTTGTCATTAATGGAGGATTATATCCATTTATTATCGAAGCCTACTTTTTATTTGAAAGCAAAAGGTGATATGTGGCAGATGCGATGCACAAAGTAGAGCCCTTGGTGGAAAACTAAAGAAGAGACACCTATTACTATCGCTTGGATCTCTTTTCCAGAAATGCCACCTAATTTCTTTGGTAAGAAGTATGTTTTATCATTAGCTAGTGCAGTTGGCAAACCTTTTCATGTTGATAAGCCTAGTCAGAATGGGGCACGACCTAACTGTGCTAAAGTTAAGGTTAAGGTCATTTACTAGTGAAGTTCCCTCATAGAATTAAAATTGTGGAGGAAGAGGATGAGATGAGTCGTTAGGAATCAAAGTTGATCAAAATAAAGTATAACTATATGCCAAAGTACTGTAAGACTTGTAAGAAATAAGGACATAATAAAGTAAATTTTTGATCATTCATCCTAAGTTGCACTAGAAATATGAAGAGTAAGTAGTTGATTCAGAGAAAGGAAAAGAAGTTGTTGGAATAACGATTCGAAAAAAGTTTTAACAAATGATAAAGTAGTGTGAAAGCCTATTCATAATCTAGCAAAGCAAGAATGGATGCAAAAAAAAATAAAAAATTACCAAAGAGATAGAAAAGGACCCGTGGTAGACAATTCAAAGGGGAATGAATTGACTATTGTACACAATAAGGGCAGTGGTAATATGGTCACTGGTCACGTCAACAAGACAGGAGAAGTGGTGTCTAATAGAAACCCTTTTGAGGAATTGGCTAATGATGGTGAAGATCAGACTGCTTTGGTTTTTCATGAGATGCAGAAGAAAGAGGCAGCTGAAAAGGAAGAGAGCTCTAATCCTATGGATGGTGGAATTGCAAACTCATATCCAAAAGAAAGCTGGAAATCAAAACGCGACTAGAATTAACACCCTAACCCTAAGTCTAAAAGGACTGAGGAGTTTGATAATAAAGAGAACATACACAAAAGATTTGCCAGATCTTGCGGGAAGACAAAGGAACTTCATACTGTCATAATGAACCAGGCATGTCATGAAATTCCCTCACAAACATTAGATGATTCATCGAAGGGAAAAATAATTGTTGGTACAATTGACAATTTTAATTCCTTATGTAGTGATGAAGTAAAAATCATGGAGGTGGAAAATGCTGCAAAAGTTATGAAGAATGCCAAGGTTAAAGGTGGAGACAAATAGGATAAGAATAACGCAAAGGTGGGTACAAGTGCTATAGTATATCCTAACCCTAGTTCTATACTAATCAAGATAGGGTCGAGGGGAATGGTTTTATCAGTGATGAACTAGGTTTTCTCTTAGCTAGTGGATGTAATGATCAACAATTGAAAGGGTTAGGAGCTGATTGTGTACCATCTTTGGACAATGTAACTGTAAAATAGGGTTTAATGGAATAGTAAACCCTAAGGATCTTTGTGAGACTATTTCTGCTTCTGTAAATAATCCAACCAGGCCTGAATGTAACTGAGATACAAGGGATGATCCTTGAGGGTTTCCAATTGATAAAGTGGTGGTTGATAAGCCTCTAGATATAGTTTTACAACTTAGAATCAATGAAACAGTGAAAATAGGGTTTCTAAGAATAGTAAACCCTAATATGATTTGCAAAATCAAGGTCCATGGCCTGAGCCTTGGGGATAATTGACTATGAATGTGTTAAATGTTCAGCCGGTCAATGTGGATAACAACTTGCAGCAAGAACGATTGAAGGTGACTATTATACCAAATGCAACTAGGTAATGGAGACTGTCCCTTTGGATTGTGCAACATGGGCTAAGCAACAAATACCATTACAACTCAATGTAACTTTAAAGTCACCAAATCAAATTCTTCATGACCTTATTACTCACAATTTAGCACTGTGGAATGTCAAAAAGCATTAGTTGAACAGAAGGAGATTGAAGAAAGGGAGGATGATATTTCTGCTACAGTCAATTTTAAACATGTTTCAATGGATGGAGATTTGTTGTCAAGAATAAGTGCAAAAGGTGGCAAGAAGGGTAAGAAAAATATGCAGGATCAGGAGATAATTCAACCTTTAATGTAGCAGCCCAAAAGGGCGGTATCAAAGAATAAATGATGATGAACTCTCTCATATGGAACATAAGGTTTTTTGCTACTCTAAAAGACATTCATAGAGTTATACAAATGCATAGGGAGCATGGTTTTTATGTTGTTTCACTTATGGAGCCCTTTCAAAATAGTAAATGTCACGCCCCAAAACCGAGGAACGCGACCGACGCTCAATCGAGTGAACCCGACCGAGCAAGCCTGTTAGATTTTCTTCTACCCAAACTCATCCAAGAATGAAGATAATACATATTTTCATTAATTAGACAAAACAACGTGATCATGGTCTACAATACCAACTCAATACCAATAGTTTGCAGCATTTTTAAAGTCTCAAATAGGACAAGTAATACAACCAAAACATAACATAGTGTATCTTTCCCAGCACCAATACACAACACACATTATGTCCACGGATCCTCTATAGATAAAGAAGAGTACAATAATAATACTGGCAATAAGGTCCCGGCTATACATCAAACAGAATACACAAAGAACAAAAGATATATGACCGCGGGATGAAGTGAGGCTCACCAAGTCAGTTGGGAAGAAGGTGTACTGCTATCACTGATCAATACCTCCTGCTGTGGAACAACCTGCATCCATTTAAAGATGCAGCCACGGCAAAAGGGACGTTAGTACCGTCGAATAGTACTAGCATGAAAACCAAACACCAATTTAAGAATTTAGAAATACAATTTGAATAAGATAAATCAGGGCGACAATAGAATGATATAGCTAACTGTTTAAACCAGAGCAAGCTTATTAAGAGCTATCAATAACATTTATAGGATTTAAGATGAGATCCTCTGTAACCATCTTCATACAAAGCGGCCCCGCCGCCTCACCCGATATACGCGGGTGGAGGTGTAAGTACAATACAACAACTCTACTCAAGTGGCCCTACCGCCTCACCTCAATATATGCGGGTGGATGTATAATCACAGTACTAAGAACCTACACAAAGCGACTATGCCGCCTCACCCCATTGTATGAGGGGGGAAATGCATCGACGATACCAATACCAACACAAAGCGGCTATGCCGCCTCACCCCAATGTATGCGGGTGGAAATGCATCAACGATATCAATACCAACACAAAGCAACTATGCCGCCTCACCCTAATGTATGCAGGTGGAGGTGAAATCCCATAATACTATAATCCCTACACAAAGCGGTCATGCCGCCTCACCCCAATATATGCACGTGGAGGCGTATCACAATCCCAATCTCTACACAACTTGGCATGATAACTTTCACATAAATAATGACTTGAACTTATAGCATGTGGATACACAATCCATAGTTTGAAATACATCCTCAATGTATAATGCCATATGATAAGAGCATTTGCAATACGAATTGAACATATATCTTTATCACAAAACTTATCAGAATACTCGATTTGTAATCAACATCTTGGAACTTACAAGGATAATGGGAATTTCAATTCTTAAAGAAGAGTTTAGCCAACATACCTCACTTGAGCTTCCTTACACTCTAAATATTCCGGAATTCTTAGCAACTTCAATCTATTTTAGAAAAATAACAAATTGAACCAAAATTAGGTGATCATGGTTCTAGCTCATTTGAGCATTTCATCAAACACTAGGTATGCATAATGTTGCAAAGTCCTTTTATGGAGAATTTCATCATCCCACAACCCAATCTTTACCATGCCTAGTTCAACAATCTTCCTACACCCCTTGATATCATATGCATGTAAAATAAACAACTCTCATACCCAAATATTATCTTTCTAATTACCCATGTTCACATAAATATCTAAATTAGGGGTTAGGGTGTAGAATCTTACCCCTAGGATAAAGACCTAGTGAGTTTTCCTTCTTAATCTTTCAAAACTTGAGCAAGAATTGAAGAACAATTATTGAAGAACATCTTCTCACTCTAGGGCACTCTCTCTCACTCTAAAATGTCACATTATAGCTCAAAAATGGCCCAAAGAGTGTATTTAACGAAATAGGGTCGGGTTTAAAAACCCAAAAATGAAGCTCCGGAATAGGTTCTGCGATCGCATATGCGATATGCGGACCGCATATAGGTCACATAATCGGTGACCAAAACAACCAAAAACATGTCTGTGTATGCGGTCACTATGCGGCCCGCAGACCTATTCTGCGATCACATAATGAACCGCTGAATAGTTATGCGATCGCATAGTCGACCGCAAACTTTCATCCAAACTGGCCCTCTCCTGCCTCACTTCTGCGCCATTATGCGGCCCGTAGAGTGATTCTACGGTCGCATAATGGACCGCAGAAATGCATTTTTTCGCCAAATATTTCCTTTACTTTCCGATGCATTGTTCAACCCAAAAAGTCCGAGCCGCGACTCGCAAGCTCGCCGCGAAGAATTTCTAAAATCCTTAAACATGTAAAAACCAATTCGAGACCACGCAGCATTATATTTTTTCTTTGCGAAATTTCACGGGGCCTTACATTCTCCCCCACTTAGGATCATTCGTCCTCGAATGAGGGTCAAAATATGTTATTAGCATCTTATACAACTCAATTTTTCATACCACACACCAACAGCCCCAAATTTGACTAACTCCCTAAATTTCCAAAAATTTCGCCAGAGTTTCCCTTGTAACTAGGCCTATCCACCAGTCAGAGAATCCCAGAAACACATCCTAACAACATATATAGAATCAACGATGTAGCATAACACAAAACAATACCAACTATGGCCTCACAAGCAATATATTACCAGAAAGGAACACCCTTAACGCCAATTGTACAAATGATACATAATTCATAGAAAGCAACTCTTAGAATTTTCATAGATCACAACTTTATAAATACATGGCTATTCAAACAAATAAGGATACTTTTTCTTCATTTCTTCCTCGGATGTAGCCATAGCAGTTTTACGGATGTAATTTCTTTATTTCTCAACTTTCGGACTTGCCGATCAATAATAGAAATTAGAATCTCTTCATAAGTCAATTCTTCATTAACCTCAATAGTCTCAACCGGAACAATGATTGTCAGGTCTCTAACTACTTTCTTTAATATAGACACATGAAACACCAGGTGCACCAATGACATTTCATGTGGTAGATCAAGCTTGTACGCCACCTCACCGATCCTTTGAATGATTTTGTACGGTCCGACATACCTCGGACTCAATTTCCCTTTCTTACCAAATTTCATTATACCCTTCATGGGGGAAACTTTCAAGAATACACAATCATCTTCTTTGAACTCCAAATACCTACGACGAACATCCGAATAGGATTTCTGACAACTCTGAGTAGTCTTTAACTGCTCCTTAATGATTTTAACCTTTCCATGGCCTGATGCACGAGGTATGGCCCTATCAACTCTGCTTCACTAATTTCGAACCACC
>AWOL01S0235610.1:0-11335 GCA_000715115.1 Nicotiana otophora | reverse complement strand
GCTATCACGAGGCCTTTTTCGTGATCACGATGCACACCAGATATCAACAAAATATGCCAATTTAAACCTTGCTCTGAGTGATCCGAAACTCACCCGAGCCACCCAGNAATTTCCTTTTCCGTGATCGCAAAAATCCATATGCGGTCACATAGACCAACTGCCTCCCTTGGCCAAAGCCACTAACTCATCGCGTTCGCGACTTTAACCATGCGAATGGGAAGCACTGGCTGACCACCCTCCCCGATCGCGATACCTTCTACGCGATCGCAAAGAACAACTCTTCCTCAGCTCCACACAATACTCCGCTATCACGAGGCCTTTTTCGTGATCACGATGCACACCAGATATCAACAAAATATGCCAATTTAAACCTTGCTCTGAGTGATCCGAAACTCACCCGAGCCACCCAGGACCCCGTCCAATAATACCAAGAAGTCCATAAACATAATTCGGACCTACGCGAGGCCTCAGAACAAAAAAAAATAATATAAAAACCAAGAATCGCACCCCAAACCAAACAAATCAACTTCTAAACTTCAAGTCCAATATGACAAAATGAACCTACTCCCAGGATGAAAATGCCAAACGGGATCCTATATCACCAAAGTACACTTCAAGTCAAACCTAGAAAACTCAAAAACCTTTAAAATTCCAACTTCCAACAATAAGCACCGAAAAACTCTCGGTCCACCCGAAGCTCGATCCAAACATGCGCCCAAGTCCAAAATCACCATACAAATCTATTGGAGCCTTCAAATCTTGATTCCGATGTCGTTTACTCAAAGTATTAACTTAAGTCAAACTTGACCACCTTAGACCACTATTATGGAACTAAGTGTTCTTAATTCAACCTGAACCCTTCCAAAACAAAAATAACCACCCACGCAAGTCATAAAATAGAAAATCATATATGGAAAGTCTCAAATAGAGGAATGAGGATCTAGAAAGCAAAACAGCTGGTCGGGTCATTACATTCTCCACCTCTTAAACAAATATACATCCTCGAATGAGTTTAGAATCATACCTGAAGTGCCGAATAAGTGTGGATATCTTCTCCGCATGTCCTCCTTGGTCTCCCAAGTTGCCACCTCGACTGGATGACCCCTCCACTGAACATTCACAGCTAAAATCTCCTTAGACCACAACTTGCGAACCTGCCTGTCAATATTGGCAATTGGCTCCTCCTCATAACTCAAGCTCTCATCCATCTAAATTGTGCTATAATCCAACACATGGGACATGTCGGCATGGTACCTCCGGAGCATAGATACGTCGAATACCGGATGAACTCCCAATAGGCTAGGAGGCAAAGAAAGCTTGCACACAACCTCACCAACTTGCTCCAAACCTCTAACGGAGCGATTAACCTCAAACTCAACTTTCCTCTCCTTCTGAACCTCACGATACCCTTTATCGACGAGATATTCAAAAGTACCTTCTCGCCTACCATAAATGACAAATCACACACTTTTTGATCCTTGCACTTCTTCTGCCTGGACTATGCTGTGCAAAGCCGTTCCTAAATCAACTTTACCTTATCTAAGGAATCCTTCAAAAAAGCATTACCATATAACCTAGCCTCGGCGGGCTCAAATCAACCGATGGGGGAACGACATCGTCAACCATACAAGGCCTCTAACGGATCCATCTCGATGTTGGACTGATAGCTGTTGTTATAAGAAAAATTGGTCAAATGGTAAGAATCAATCCCACTACCCTCCAAAGTCAATCACACATGCTCTGGGCGTATCCTCCAGAATCTAAACTGTCCACTCTGACTGCCCGTCAGTCTGCGGATGAAAGGTCATGCTGAGCTCTACCCAGGTACCAAACTCACTCCTTACTAATCTTTAGAGATGCTAAGTGAACTGAGTGCTTCAATCTAAAATAATGGAAATAGGCACGTCATTTAACTGGACGATCTCCTAGATACAAATCTTGTCCAACCTCTCTGAAGTATATGTATTCATTACCGAAATAAAGTGCGCAGACTTGGTTAGTCTATCGATAATGACACAAATAGCATCGAATTTACTCAATGTCCGCAGCAACCCAACCACATAATCCATAGTGATTCTCTCCCATTTCCACTCCGGTAGAACCATCTACTAAAGTAAGCCAACGTCCTCTAGCGCTCGTACTTAACCTACTGACAATTTAACATCTTGAAACATACTCAACTATGTCCTTCTTCATCCGTCGTCACCAGTAATGCATCCTCAGGTCACGATATATCTTCATGGCACTTGGATGAATGGAATAACGCGAGTTATGTGCCTTCTCTAGAATCGACTCCCTCAGGCCATCAACAATAGGAATACATAAGGGACCATGGAGTCGTAGAGCACCATCATCTTCGATAGTCACCTCCTTGGCATCACCTTGCAATACCGTCTCTCTAAGAACCAACAAGTGCAGATTATCATACTGACGAGCCTTAATTTGCTTGAATAAAGAAGAGTGATCCATAACACATGCAAGAACTCGACTGAGCTCTGTAATATCCAATCTTACAAGTTGGTTAGCTAAGGACTGAATGTCCAAAGGCAATGGCCTCTCTTCTACTGGAATGAATGCCAAACTACGCATGCTCTCGACATTTCTGCTCAAGGCATCCGTGTCATGCCCCAACCTCGGGAAGCACAACCGACGCTCAATTGAGTGAACCCGGTCGATCAAGCCTGTTAGATACTTTCTACCCAACTCACCCATGATCAAGAAAAATACATGATTCCATTAATTAGACAGTAGGGAGTTCATATATACAATACTAAATCGTTTCATTAGTTACTTCACTACTAAGTCTCAAAATACACACATTCTTATAGTTTGAGTGGAACAAGTGATCAAACACAACATAACTTGTTTAGCCTTTCCAATACCTATATACAACCCACAGAGTGTCTACGGAGCCTCTAAAATATGCAAAAGAGTCTATGATAGTGCCGGCGACAAGGCCCCTTCTATACCTTGAGACGTGATAATAATATGAACAAAAGATACAATATGTGACCCCAGAATGAAGTGGGGCTCACCAAGTCTGCCGAGAAGAGGAGGTGCCACTATCGCTGATCAACACTGCCTGCTATATAACTATCTGCATCCATTTAAAGATGCAGCGCCCCCGGCAAAAGGGACGTTAGTACCGTCGAATAACACTAGTATGTAAAGCTAAAGACCATATCAATAGAACGAATAATAATACAAGGGGGAACAATCAAGAATTCAATAAGAGCTTCAAATAATATTAAACATAAAGTTAAGGATCACATAAGTTTTCAAGTCAATTTCCCTGTTATTAGGTTGGGTGATCTTTAGTGCAGATCACGAAGTCCGATCATGATACCCGATCGACAAGGTCGTATTATTTGAGACATCAACCATAACCACAATTTCAATTATCATTTTCAGTACAGTCACCACCATGTGTGCTGCATGGCATCCGATCACGGCCCGATCGGCTAGGCCGTCTCACCCAAAACATTACCTTTTTTAGTCAATCATCTCACATCATACTTCTTTCATATCCTTTCGATTCATTGGCACTAATGGCCACAATTATAAAGTCATTCTTGGCACTTGGCCGTATTTCATAATTCCAGTTCTCTTTTCCAAACACCATTATCATTATCAATAACAATAAGGCTTTATATTAAAGACATTAAATTCACATAAAAGCAATTTGTGAATCTTAGGCACATAGATTCTTTTCATACAATTTGGCATAACAATCTTTATTTCGATCTTGACTTGAAGTCTTAACATTCCTAACACATATTCCACATTTCTGAACACATTCTCAAATGTAAGATGACATTATGAAGCATTTAGAATAAATATTGAACATACATCCTTCAACACAAACACATTAGGAATAGCCAATTCAATAATGGTCAAGGACTTACACCAAGTACATGAACACCGTGTCGATTCTAAGAAGAAGGGGGTTTTGCCAACATACCTCAATTGAGCTTCCTGAAGACTCTAAAACATTCCGGAATTCTTAGCAATTCGATCTATTTTAGAAATATAACAAGTTGGACCAAAATTAGCAAGATGGTCATGATTCTAGCTCATTTGAGCATATTATCAAACACTAGGTGTGCATCAATGTTTAAGGCCATTTTGTGGAAGATTCTATCATTCCCCAACCCATTCTCTACCATTTTTAGCTCATAACCTTCCCACATACGTCAAGAATACAAGCTTGCAAGACAATAACCCCCACACCTAATAATTGTCTCTCTAATTATCCCATTTTTTGTAAATTTTCAAAATTAAGAACTAGGACATAGATTCTTACCTTTAGGATGAAAACTTCCCTTATTAATCCTCAATCATTGGGCAAGAATTGATGGATAATAGGTTGAAGGTTACTCCCCCACTCTAAGAACACTCTATCACTCTAAAAATATCAGAAATGTGCTCAAAATGGGATATGGTATATGTTTTAACGAAGAAGGGTCGGGTTTAAAAATCCCAAAAAATAAAGCCCCGGGACAGGATATGAGGTCGCATATGCGACCGCGGAATGGATATGCGGTATGCATATCGGCCGCACAAATTGGGTGCCAAAATTGGAAAGAACCTAACTGGGTCTGCGATCACTCCCTCCGTAAAACTCCAAGGCTGATTGTGCGACAAATGTGCGGCCCGCGAAATGGTTATGCGATCGCATAATGGGCCGCAAACATGACATCAAAATGACCCAGAAAAACTGTCTCACTCTGCGACCATTCCTGTAGAATGGGCCGCAAAAAGCCTATATCTGCCAAATATTTTCCTTCAACTCCCCAATGCACTGTTCAATCCAAAAAGTTCGAACTTCCCCGGCATCACAGAACCCCGATTTTTAGGAAAAGTTTCACGGGGCCTTACAATCCGCAGCCACATTTGCCTTGCACGGAATATAATGACTAGTGATATCATAGTCCTTCAATAACTTAAGCCACTTGCGCTGCCTTGGATTAAGATCCTTCTCCTTAAACAAATGTTTCAAACCGTGGTGATTGGCATAAACCTCACACGATACTCCATAAGGATAATGCCTCCAGATCATGAGAGCATGAACTATCGCAGCTAACTCCAAATCGTGCACATGGTAATTCTTCTCATGGGGCTTCAACTGACGTGAAGCTAAACAATAACTCGCCCCTCCACCATCAATACAGAACCCAAGCCAATGCATGAAGAGTGGAAATACACATTGTACATGCTTGAACCAAAAGGCAAAAAACCAATACGTGTGCTGCAGTCAATGCGGTCTTGAGCTTCTGAAAACTTGCCTCGCAATCATCGGACCATCTGAACTGAACACCCTTCTGGTTCAATCTAGTTAAAGGATATGCAATAGATTTGAAGCCCTCCACGAACCAAAGATAATAACCTGCTAGTCCCAAGTAACTCCTAATCTCGGTCGTTGTGGTAGGACGAGGCCAATTATGAACTGCCTCAATCTTCCTGGGATCCACTTTAATACCCTCTACTGATACAACATGCCCAAAGAAAGCCATAGAATCTAACCAGAACTAGCACTTGGAAAACTTAGTATATAGCTTGTGTTCCCTCAAAGTTTGAAGCACTATCATCAAATGTTGCTCGTGCTCCTCCATGCTAGGCGAGTAGATCAATATGTCATCAATGAAGACAATGAACAATGATCCAAGATATGGCCTGAACACCCGATTCATCAAATTCATAAATGCTGCCAGAGCATTAGTCAAGTCGAATGCATCACTAGAAACTCGTAGTGCCCATCTAGTCCGAAAACCCGCCTTCAGAACATCCGAAGCACGAATCTTCAGTTGATGATACCCAGATCTCATGTCGGTCTTCCAAAACACTCTAGCACCCTGACGCTAATCAAATATATCATCAATGCACGAAATCTAATACTTATCTTTAATGGTTACCATATTTAGTTGGCGGTAATCAATACACATCTACAAACTCCGGTGCACCCCAAGGCGACGTACTCGACTTGATGAATCCCTTTTCAAGCTACTCCTAAAGATGCTCCTTCAACCCTCTCAACTTCGGCAGAGCCATACGATAAGGAAAAATAGAGATAGTCTAGGTGAATGGTGCCAAATAATTACCAAAATCGATGTCATGATTTGGTGGCATGCCCGTTAAATCAGCAGGAAAAACATCGGAAAACTCCCACACTACAGACATTGAATCTATCATGGGAGTCTCCATAGAAATATCTAAAAAAAGGTCGGATAGGCCAAAAACCCCGTCTCGACCATATGTTGAGCCTTCAAGAAAGAAATAACCCGACTGAAAGTACTAATAGATGGAAATCAAGAATGACATGGTACGAATACAACTAGTCCATATCAAGGATAACCTCGAAGTCAATCATATTGAGTAATAAAATATCTACTCTGGTCTCATACCCACTGAAAGTCACTACAAAGGGACATGTAAACCCGATCCACAAAAATATAATCACTACTATCGTGGACATATACAGGAACACATAAGGACTCACGAGATACATCTAGATAAGGATCAAAGAGATAAGATACATAGGAATAGGTAGACCATAGATTAAATAGTACTAAGGCATCTCTACGGCAGACAAAAATAATACATGTGATCACGGCGTTGTAGGCTACTGCCTCTGGTCTAGCTGGAAAGGCATAGAATCTAGTTAGAGAACCATCTGACTAGCCTTCACCTCTAGGGCGACCCCTACCTACCTGCCCTCCGCCTTTGGTCGCCGGACAGGTAGTACGACAACTGGTGCAGTAAGCATGGGATGATGGCCCAGTTGCACTGCCTTTCCCTAAAGCTTAGGACAAAGCCTCCTAACATGACCAAGCTCCCCGCACTCGAAGCAACCACTCAGTGTGGGAAATTGCTGACGCTGGATCTGGCCCAGAAAACTTGATTACACATATGAGAAACCTTGAATAGTTGGCAGACAGTAGGTACTCTCTGGAATGGTGCAGAAGTAAGGCAACACTGAAGCACCCCGAATAGGGAGGATGGACCCTCACGAATTGACTTTTTCCACCAGACGGGGCACCACCGAACCCACCAAAATTCTGAGGCCGTTTATCCCTTGATGTGAACTCTCTGTCCTGGTTGTAGATATGCTCGATCCTTCGAGCTATCTCTATAACCTGATAGTAAGGAGTCCCCACCTCTACCTCTCGGGCCATAGAATCCTGAATCCCATAGTGCAAGCCTGCAATAAACCTTGGCACTCTCTCTGCAGCTTTGGGAAGTATGAAAGATGCATGATGAGACAACTCAGTTACTCTCGCATCATAGTCGATCACAAAAATTTGACCCTTTTGGAGCCGCTCAAACTAACTAAGTAACTCATCCCTTTGTGAAGTTGGAATATATTTCTCCCAGAAAAGGTGCATGAACTAATCCCAAGTCAAGGGAGTTGAACCTGCGGGCCTACTCAATAGATAAGACTGCCACCATTTACGGGCCTTCCCCTCTAGCTGAAATGTGGTGAAGTCCACCATGTTGGACTCCACTAGTCCTAAATTATGCAGCCTCTAGATATAATGATCAATGAAATCATATGGGTCCTCTCACTGCTTACCGATAAAATGGGGAGGATAAAGCCGAGTAAATTTATCCAGCTGCTTTTGCTCCTCAATGGTTGCGGTCAGTCAGGTCTCTTCTCTAGCTGCTACAACCAGCTGAACCCCACCAGTAGGTAGTGCACCTAGTGTTTGAGGTTGGTCAGTTATCAAACACCCCATTACAGTCACCCCTAACCACTACAAACCCTAATCCATTGCAAAACTATGAGCAACTTCTGCAACCTAAAGCATTAAATGCTCCAATGCAAACCCTAGTCCATGTTCCTATCAAACCAGTAGAATATCTACACAGGGAATCAATTATCAAATCGAAGAAACTGAAGTTAAGTAATCTATAGTACAACAAGGTCTACAATTAGTAGTTCTAGGAAAGGTTTTGTATGGTAATCTTGTTATTCAAGAACTACGTAAGGTAATTCCAATTCAATGTGAATTAAAAGGTTCATGTCTCCTTGAGCCTTCAAGTAAAATGGAGAATTACATTCATTTGCATTGGATGCAAAGAAGGAACTCCAATGGAGGATTACATTCATTTGGTATCCAAACCAGCATTCCACTAAGGGCTCAAGTGGAGTCCTTAGTGGAAGCCGAAAGAGGAAACACCCATAGCCATCGCTTGGATCTCGTTTCATTATCTGCCTCCTAATGTTTTTAGTAAGGAGTTTGTTTTCTCGTTAGCTAGAGTTGTGGGTAAGCCCTTACATGTTGATATGGCTATAAAAAATGGCACAAGACAAAGTTTTCCTAGGGTAAACACTGAGGTGAACGTATTAGCTAATCTTCCACAAAGAATTAAGATTATAGAAGAAGATGATGAAACTGGCCTGGAAGAATCGAAGTGGATTAAGATTAAATATGATTACATACCTAAGTATTGTAAGAATTGTAAAAAAATAAGGGCATAATGAATAGGAATGCTGGATCATCCATCTTGAGCTTCACAAGAAGTTAGAGGAGGCTGTTGATGATAATGCCAAAGGAAAGGAAGTTGTGGGAACAACTGCTAACATGACTAAGGTATTGTCTAGTGGAAAGATCCTTGGGAAGCCTATTCCTAATCAATCAGGGTAGGAATGAATGCAAAGAAGGAAAACAAAATACCAAAGAGATAATCGAGGACATATTATTGGGAATGCAAAGGCGCAGGAGAATGACAAATTGAAGGGAAAGAACAATGGCGAGCTGGTGACCACAAGCAACAAGTTTAATGTGTTGGGAGTTGAAGAACCTGACCAACCAACCTTGATGATCACTGATGGCAAGGGAGAGGGGAATAGTAATGAGATAATCAATAGGATGCGTCAGGAATAATCCAAGAAGGTATAGGAGAAGGAGATGCTACACAATGTTTAAAATTCCAACTCAAATCCAAGGAAAGCTGGGTTTACAGTAGCGGCTAAACATGTAATGCTAATCCTAGTGATACAGGGATTAGGGTTGAGGGGAGGAAAGAATATGGAACAATAGAGCAAAGTCCTAATCCTCGTGGTACTGGGACAGTAGAATTAGCTAATAAAGGGAGAACTATTGATTGGGTTCAAAGAAGATTTGGAACAACAAAGGAAGAATCCAATGTTACGCTTAACCATTCAGGACATGAGATATCCTCTCACGCTGTAGAGAAGTTACGAAAGGCAATACAGTCAACTGGACCTATCAAGGAAACACAAACTCTATGGAGTGATGAGGTACAGGCTTTGGAGGACAATGTAGAGGCAAATATGAGTACACAAATACAATAGCAAACAGGCAACATACAAGGCATCCTCACATGCACAGTTGAAAATCTTGCTACAGTAAAACCTAGGGTACAAGAAACTAGGGTTGGCAATTTACATAGTACCACAATGTAGCACGCGAGGAAACCAATTGGAGTAGGTGCAAGGTCACTTGAAGAAGATAGAAACATGGAGGATCCAGCTGGGGAAGATATAGGGAAGGAGAAAGGCAATGGAACAGTAAACCCTAGGAAAACTCCTGAGGTTTCCTAGGGTTCACAATGATTCACAAACTCCCGAGGTTTCCTAGTAAACTCTCTCCTAGATTTAGGTGGCTTGATGGATATTTTAGGTGGTGGAAAGGTTGGTGGTGTTCACAATAATTCCTTAGAAGATATAGTGAGGCCAGGGGATCAAACAACTCGTGGCATGCCTTCAGATTTCAATGGAACAGTAACTCCTGTAGGTGTAGCTACAGTAAACCCTAGCCTAGGTAATGTGTATGAGCTTCAATTTAAGGTGATGTAGGAGGCTTTGGGAGCTATGCACCAATGATAGTGTGAGGAAAACGTGATGTCTAAAGAGAAGAATGATCAGGCTATAGTACCAAAGGCAACGTGAGTCATGGAACAAATTCCTTTGGCATGTGCATTAGGAACAGAGCAGACTATGCAGGTTCATGTCAATGTTCTTTTGAAGACTCCTATTCAAACCTTACATGATTTAGTGACACACAATGTGGCTCATGTGGGAATTGATAAAGCCTTAATGGAACATCAACAATATGAGAATAAAGGAGATGATGAGTCCACAACTGGAAATTTCAAAAAAGTGGCAAGGGAGGATGACCTATCTCCTAGAGCAAGTGCAAAGGTAGGTAAGAAAAGTAAAAAGCGGTCACAAAATAAGGAAGCACCACAACCTATAAGAGTAATGCCCAGAAGGGCACTGTCATAAAATAAATGATGATCAAAACACTAATTTGGAAAATAATGTACATACACAGAAGGCCTTTCCTAGGGTGATCAACATGCAAAGAGAGCATAGTTGACTTGTCATTGCATTGATTGAACCATTTCAAAATCAAAGACACACACAAAGGTACATAAGAAGGTTGAATATGAAAGCTGCTTTGCTAAATATTAATGGGAAGATCTAGCTATTTTTTGATGCTAATGTGGAATTGGAATTGATCATGGACACTACATAACAAGTTACTGTTAAGATGTTTCATCATGACATTGTCCAACACGTTATGATGACTTTTGTGTATTCAAAATATACAACCCTTGAGAGGCTGGAATTGTGGGATAACTTGTACTATCTTGCAAGTGACACGGAGATGCCTTGGATGGTAGATGAAGACTTTAATGTGGCACTTCATGAAGATGGAAAGATTGGTAGTCTTCCAATGTACCCTCCTGGATATGAAGACTTTGATTTTTGTATCAATTCAAGTGGTTTGTTTGATCTAGGTTACGAATAGAGTCCATTCACTTGGTGGAATAGAAGATCTAATGCTCAATGTATCTTTAAGAGATTGGATATGATATTGGTAAATCTTCCTTTCCAAAATTCGTTTCCTACTATTGAGATTGACCATTTGATAATAACTAGATCTAATAATGCCCCTTAGTTCATGAGTTGTGGAGAACAAGCTGCAAACTATGTGAAACCATTTAGGTTTCTCAACTTTCGGATCAAACATGAAACTTTTAAAGAGGTGGTAAGGCAGAATTGGCAAGAACACTTCATTGATGATCCTTTTATTATGTTCAAGCACAAGTTAAAGAATTTGAAGGCTGCATTATCCAGATAGAGTAAAGTCACTTTTGGCGACATCTTCAAGCAGTTGGCAATCTTGGAGGACATTGTAAAAGTGAAGGAGATATTGTTTGAGGTGGAACCAACAATAGCTAATAACTAGTACTTCAATAGGCCCAAGCAGAATTGAAGAAGTATTTGAGTACTGAGGAGCAGTATTGGAAGTAAAATGATGGGATGACTTGGTTTGCCGTGGGTGATAGAAATACTAACTTCTTT
>AWOL01S0235535.1:0-15023 GCA_000715115.1 Nicotiana otophora | reverse complement strand
ATTCCAATTTCAAAAATATGATTCCGACCTCGATATCAAAAAGTGAAACCCCGGTCAACCTTCTCGAAAATTCAACTTTCGGCATTTCTAGCCTAATTCCACTACAGACCTCCAAATAATTTTCCGGACACGCTCTTAAGTCCAAAATCACCATAGAGAGCTGTTGGAATCATCAAAATTAAATTCCGAGGTTGTTTACACATAACTCGACATCCGGTCACTATTTTAACTTAAGCTTTATACCTTGGAACTAGGTGTTCCAATTCATTCCAAAATCTCACTGGACCCGAACCAATTGCCCTGGCAATTCACACAACAACTGTAAAGTATAATTTTAGAAGTAAATGTGGAAACAGGGTTGTAATACTCAAAACGACCGGCCGGGCCGTTACATTCTCCCCCACTTAAACATATGTTCATCCTCGAACGTGCCAAGAGTTGTTTCCAAGCCATCAAATCACTGTTCCATCTTACCATTCACGTACCCGGGGGTGAACCCACGCCACCCTATTCCATATAGGCTTGACAACACAATCTAACTGAATTTATTAATTTAACTCTAGCCCATAAAACTTGGAGTTTAATTTCCAACCTTTAGAATTTATTTCAAGGCACGAATCTTACATTTACACACTGCATGAGTTTGAACAAGCTGTGTCAAGCCATAACTATCACCACGGATATAATCAACAAACATATCACACAACTCGCTTGCTCGTAGCACCATTCCCGATCGCAGTGACTCCTCCAAAACCAGCTGCACACTAGTGTTAAACCCATATCGAACCAAACCTCATCCCAAAACCTTCGTACACTGTTGATAATAAAAGAAACACGCGAAATAAAAAAGTCATGGAGCTCTCTCGCCCCAACCAGAACCATAATTGCTTTTTGAGCTGACTTTCAATTTTATCCTCCCTAACATACCGTAATCAAATATGATAGTACCCTTTCGAGGTCCAATGACTTTATATTACTAAACACAACTATTTCCACAGACATGCTGCACCAATATAACTCAGAGCCACAACCTTTGCCATCTGTACACCAATATGTAACAATTCAAATGTACTCAGTCATGCAAGATGACTCAAATGAGAGAACTGCCCTGCAATATTAATAAGTATCGCCACAACGAAATGCTGAAAATTCATCAAACACCGTAGAACCATCACCCGATTCTAACACAAGGTTCATACCTTAACATAGCTCCGCTGCAATGTGTGTCCCCATCCAAACGTTGGTCCATATAATATACCCCGAGCCACCCTGCTCAAAATCAATAATTCCGTAGAGGCAAATGACAAAAATGCCACATAAAACCTGAAAGAACATAACCATTACGCAATCGATCATGCAATACCCAAATACTCATCACGCTCAAATTCCACTATAAAACTCAAATAGGACCGCACCATCTGTGCACATAACCAATGAATCACAACTCCTCGTAGCGTAAAGGAGCAACTCACAGATCATCTCAGAACACGAATAAGCTCAACATCAACCGAATGACACATCCCTCAACAATAGTAGTATGGAGCCAACCATTCCGGCTCGGTGTAGAATACATATCATAATTGGGCCTACCTATGGACCCCCAAATCAACTCGGGTTACCCACAAATAGATAAAAGTTCTTATGAAAATCCATAATGACTTAATCATAACACATTTTATCATCTGGCTAGCTCCGACCACCACTTCACAGTCCATAACCATGAAACAATCCGCTCTTGAGAACTCCCAATCTCCAAATCCATAGAACACCCGAATCACCATATTTGATTCCATCTCCACCGCCCAAATGTCTAACACCTCTCTCATACACGATCATCCCACGAGAAATACCTTAAAATTTCTTCCGTGCCACTTGGAAAAATTTGAATATCAGCATTCTATCAACCGTGTGAGTACCACAATACCAATTTATACATCCGTAAGTCAAAATACCATGTGCCTTCTGAAATCCGCCCCCTTCTCATACCACACCAAGTAGTAATAGTATTCATCTAGACATCGAAAAATGTTAATGCCTCTAAGAATTTATGACCTCCCTTTCAAAGCTAAACCGTGACCATGCGCATGCCAACCTTAATCCCACACAACTCACCACATCTATTATGCCATCATGTGACAAGCACAAGGATCCCATTATCAACTTTGAGTCACTAATACTTTACATACCTTTTTAGTTAGAAACCTTTCTCTTGCTTCTTTACAGGAGAAAATCACAATACATAACACATTCTCCACACCAGTAGAAACCATCAAGAATACTTTGGAATCCATTTGCACATAATCAAGCCCTTAAAACTAAATTCCTCTAACTCGACCAAGCCACACAAGTCGCCAAGTCTAGGTGTATTGGGGAGAGGTGATCAGGCAGGATATGGCAAGGTTCCATATTTCCAAGGACATGACACTTGATAGGAAGATGTGGAGGTCGAGTATTAGGGTTGTGGGTTAGGAGATAGTTGAGTCGTGCCTTACTTCGTACCATTATGGGACTAGCCATGTAGGGTTTTTGTCTAAGATAGCTAGTGGAAATGTTGTTTCTTACTATTTCGCTTTTCAGTGCAGGTCCTATTTACTAGCTCTCGCTTTTGCTTTGCATCTTTCTTCTAGATTTCACGGTGTTCTTATTGTTATTATGATTGTTGTGGTGATACTAATATTGTCTCCCCTTTCTTTGCATCTTTCTTCTGGATTTCATGGTGTTCCTATTTTTCCTATGATTGCTGTTGTGATACTAATATTATCTCCTTTTTGTACTTTTGTCTTTTTGTTTTTTTGAGCCGAGGGTCTTTCGAAAATAGCCTATCTACTCCTTCGGGGTAGGGGTAAGGTTTGCGTACACACTACCCTTCCCAGACCCCATTAATGAGATTTTACTGGGTTGTTGTTGTTGTATGCAGGGCAACCAAATATCTTTAAATCAGAATAATTAGCAGGAGTACTTGACCACATTTCCTCTGGAGTCTTAAAGTTTAAAGGTGCATAAGGAGCTCGGTTGACAATATAACAAGCTGTAGAGATAGCTTCTACCCAAAAGGAGTTTGCAACCCAACATTTGAAATCATGCAACGAGCCCTTCCAAAAGTGTTCTATCATCCTTTCTGCCACACCATTTTGCTGAGGTGTCATTATCACAGTACGATGTCGAGCAATTCCTTCATTCTTACAAAAGTTGTTGAATTCATCATTATAAAATTCCAAGCCATTATCTATTCTAAGCCGATTAACCTGTATTCCTGTTTCCTTCTGAATCAAAACTTTCCATTGTTTGAAATTTAAGAAAACATAACTTTTATTTTTCAGGAAATAAACCCAAACTTTCCTTGAATAATCATCAATGAAAGTTAACATATACTTGGCACATCCTTTTGATGAGGTACGTGAAAGACCCCAAAGATCTGAATGAATGTAATGCAAAGTCCCTTTTGTTCTATGAATAACTTGAGATTTGAAGATGACTCTTTTCTGCTTCCCAAATACATAATGTTCCTAGAACTCCATATTTCCGGTACTTTGGCCACATAAGAGACCTCTTTTGCTGAGGATGGAAAGACTTTTTTCACTCATATGCCCCAATCACATATGCCACAATTTGGTGATATCAGAATTTGATTTATCTGATATTGAAACTGTAGCAACGCCTGTAACGGTAGATCCCAATAGAGTATACAACGTACCAAATATGCGTGCTTTCTTGATTACAAGAGCACCATGAGAAACTTTCAGAACTCCACCTTCACCTGTGTACTTGCACCCAAGAGATTCTAGAGTGCCCAAAGAGATGAGATTTTTCTTCAAGTCAGGAACATGTCTAACATCGGTGAGAGTTTTCACCACACTATCGTGCATTTTGATTCGGACTGTACCTTTACCAATAACATTGCAGGTAGCATTGTTGCCCATCAAGACAACTCCACCTTCAACATATTCACACGTGGTAAACAAATCTCTATTGAGACACATATGATAAGAACAACCCGAATCTAAAATCCACTCATTTTTAGATTTAAAACTATTATTAGTTTTTTAAAAAATAGTTCCCTCAGTCTCATCAGTAGCTACACTTGCTTCGGCAGTGTTAGTATTTTTATGCTCATTTTTCTTTTCTGTATGCTTTTCTTTATTTTTTAATTTAAAGCATTCGGATATAATGTGGATTTTTTATAGCAGTATTTGCACATGATATTTTTGTATCTGGATTTTGACCTTGATTTAGGTCTCTCACTACTTGAATCTTTCTTATTGGATCTACCTCTTATGAACAAGCCTTTCCCTTGGTTCATATTAGTTTCCCCAGTAATACTCTATCTATTTGTTCTTTTGATTTCAAAATAGATTTGATATCTTTATAAGAGATATTATCCTTTTCCATAAAGCATAGTATCTCTTATATGTTTAAATGATTGGGGTAAGGAAACAAGCAATAATACAGCTTGATCCTCATCTTTGATTTCAATATCTATATTACTTAAATCCATAAGAAGAGAATCAAAAGTATCCGGATGTGTAAGTATAAAGGTACCTTCAGCCATACGAAAAGTGTAGAGTTTTTGCTTTAGGTAAAGCCTGTTTTCTATTGTTTGTTTTCATATACATGGTTTTCAGCTCTTCCCATATGCCTTTGGCTGAGCTTTCTGCAATAACTTCACGTAAAACCTTATTTAAGAGATTTAAAATGATACATGCTTTTGCCTTTTTGTCAATGACGGCAAACTCCCCGTCCGTCATTTTATCCGGCTTCTTCTCCTTTCCTTACAGTGCCAAATCTAAGCAATCTTGAATTAGGATAGCTCCCATATTTAATTTCCACATTCTGAAGTTTACACTTCGATCAAATTTATCAACATAAGTCTTTGTTAAAGTCATATTGACTACTGAAACAAACCCAAGCTCTGATACCAATTTGTTAGGATCAGGAACTCGGGTGGTGCAAAATTTAGCCAAATAATGTTATAATGACAATAACAATGACAATGCAAGTTGATAACAATGACAATTAAAGCGTATAAAAAAGACACCAATTTAACGCGGTTCGGTCAGTGCGTCCTACGTCCACAAGAGGAGATGAGCAAATTCACTATAGCAACAAGAGTACAAAAGAGAGTACAAAATTAGAGTAAATACTCTAATTAATCTCAAATACTCCCGAGAGAATAACCTCATAATATCACTCCAAAGAAAGGGGATCACACAAGTGTTTCCATACTTTCAACCCTCTTACAAAATACTCTCAATTACTAAAGGAGAAGAGGAAACAAGAAATGAAGATTCAAGTCTTCTTTGTATATTTAGAATGAGCTAGAATCAGCTCAATTTATAGCCAAAGAAATTTTAGTTTCTTGGTATACAATTGGCCAACAAGGTCTAAAATGCACTAAGAAAAGTCCATGAAGAAGCCAACAAAGCTAATAATCATTGGCCAAAAGTAGGCCACATATATTACACATTAGTTAAATCATTTTGATTGTATCAAGTTATCCTCACTGCCAAAGGTCTACATCTGCCCAAGTTATCCTCACTGCCAAAGGTCTACATCTGCCCTGCATGTTGCATGGAAGGAGATGATTTTGCATCAATATCAACAAGCGGCGAAGAGAAGGTTATATGTAGAAAACACAAGGTACCTCAAACACCTTCTCCGCAACACATAGAAGGAAGAATGAAATCAAGATAACAAAAATGGGAGAGAGTGGTAGCTATGGATGTATCAAGAAGTTGTAGTAACATTGAACAATTGTTTTGGAAAAATAGGAAACCTTACAGACGAGTAGCTCGTAGGCGAGAACATTATGATAGTTTGTCTCCCTGCATTTTTGCACAAAATACTTGATTATGTGTAGATACTTTTTTCCCTATATTTTATTTATTCAATTGATTCTCAAATTTTGAGCTTTTCTCCTCACTTAAATACTTATTGACTATGTTGCTCGGACTCTTCGAAAATATTATTGGGTGCGTGTTGGATTCTCCAAAAGTAATGTATTTTTGGAGGATCCGACACAAGTGCGGCAACATTTTGGAGAATCCACGCAACATAGCTTATCGACACTCTAAGTTTACATCATATCATACTAGAATCCATGAACCACAGCATATGGCCCATGACCTCCTGGAATCCCGGTGCGGACATGAAATCCACCGGGGCTTGCTCTGTTGCATGCACCTCGCCCTACTCCTCAATAATAGGATCCTCTACTGGATCTACTGGTGGAATAGTTGGAGAAAATCTGGGACGTCCTCGTCCTCTACTGCGAGCTGGAGCCCTCCCTTGGCTTTTGCCTCGGCCTCTAGCAACAGGGGGAGCAACTCCTCCATGGTCTGGAATATCTGCTGCGCGCGTTCTCACCATCTGTGAGAGAATAAGAGAAAGATACTTAGTGCCACATCAACTACACGATAGGAGATGAAGAAAGAGTAGTTTTCTAACACCCTATAGCCGCCCAAAGATGAGTACATGCATCTCTGCACCGATCTGCAAGACTCTAGGCCTGCTCATCACTTGCGAGACCTACGTGAACCTAGTGATCTGATACCATGTTGTCAGGACCCAATTCTCTTATAGGCTGTAATGGCGCCCAACACCGCCTCTAGGCTATCCAACAGTTAACTAACCCCATAATCTCCCTTTTTGGTTTTACTAGATTTCCAATTAATTAATCTTTCCTTAATTAAAAGATTCAAGAAACAACAGGTTTAAATAAGTAAAACGAAAGCAGCTGAGTCCAATTATTACCATAGTAATAATCAAAAAATGACAAGTCTACTAGTGTGTGCCAAGACCTGGTGTCACAAGTGTATGAGCACTAATAGATTATACAAAACTCTAGCTATTGTCTGAAATAAAAATAGACAGAATGAATGCAAAGGAGAGACTCTAGGTGATGCAGAATGACTCAGGAAGCAGATGGGCGCCGGTGTGATCGCCAGATGCACCTACCTCAGATCCTTCACAGTCAGTGCATAAGTGTAGTGTGAGTACATAAACAACATGTACCCAGTAAGTATCAAGTCTAATCTCGAAGGAGGGGCGACATCGACACTTACTATGGCCTAACAATAATAATACAGAAAATTCTAAAGAAGCATGGGATATGTAATAATAATAATAATAATAACTCATTCACAAGCAGGAACAAATAATTCTTTCACAATTTAATAAATTCCAAGTAAATTCTTGTCATTTATAATTATAACCTCACAAGTCACAGATTAATATCAAGTATGATTAGGCTCCGAGTATTACTAAGCACGATTTATGCCACGGTCATGTGGCTCGATCCAGAATAATGTCTATACTGTCGAGGGATGTGCGACATGATCCATAGATACATCTATTCTACTGCTGAGGCGTTCGGCCCGCTCCACAAGAAATGAGGATACTTTATAAGCATTTGACTTAATCGTTATTATAAGGCTAATACAATATGTAGAACAATTTCCATTGACAGTCAAGTAATCTGCTCTAAATTCGAACAAGTGAAATTAGGCCTCTTACAATTCTTTTATCAAGTTCCAATATAACTTATACAATTTAATTAACAAGTAGGGCACAAACATTACATGTATTTCATGATTTAGGTCCTAAACTACCCGGACATAAGCGTAATTAGTAGCTACGCACGAATTCTCGTCACCTCGTGCGTACGTAGCCCCCACAATTAGAAGCAAATATTAATTTAAATCACCTATGGGATAAATTCTTTCTTACAAGGTTAGGCAAGAGACTTACCTCGTATCAAAGCTCACTTTTCCACCTCAGATTCACTCTTAAGCCTCAACTCGATGCCGAACAATCTAAAACTAGTCAAATATTATATAAATTAATCAATACATGCTCAAAAGTTCATATTCTAACTATTATAGTGATTACCCAACACTAATTGAAAGATTCCTAAAATCACCCCCGGGCCCACGTGCCCGGATTGCTGAAAACTTTGAAGATAAATGTTACCCATAACCTTACGAACTCAAATATATATTTTTCACGAAATTCCATAACTATTTTCGTGGTTAAATATCATTTTTATCAAAACCTAGGTTTTTCATCTAAACCCATAATTTTCACAATTTTACATGTTACAATCTACCCATAATCTATGTATTAAACTCACATTGGGTAGGAATTACTTACCTTCAAAAGCTAGGTTGAAATCCCCCTCTTTAAAGCTCCAAAATCACCCAAGAGTGTAATAAATAAGCTCAAAATAGCCTAAGTCCCAATTTAAAACAAGACATTGCCCAGCTGCCCCTTCTTTGCGAACGCGAAAAGGGCCTCACGTTCGCGAAGGCAAACGGCCCAAGCCCAGAAAACTTGGCCATCGTGAACGCGACCAGGGCCCCGCGAACCCGGAGGCTTGCCTGACCTGCCCTATGCAAATGCGAGGGCACCTTCGCGAATGCGAAGAACAACAGTGCCACCCTCACCCAACTCACCTTACCCTTCACAAATGCGGACCCTATCATGCGAATGTGAAGCACAAAAATTCCCCCAACCCAATTCCTTCATCGCGAACGCGAGGGTCCTTCCGCGTTAGCGAAGAAGGAAACCAGAACTGAAAAATCTGATGTTTTCCAACTTCGCACCGGGTGGTTCGTAACACACCCAAGATACTCGGGACCCTGTCCAAATTTACCAACAAGTGCATGAACATAATATGGACCTGCTCAAACTCTTAAAACGCATAAAATAACAACGAAACTAAGAATCGCTCACCCAAAACTTAATTGAATTAATCTATGATCTTCAAGTTTCCAAATCGCTCTAAACGCGTCGAATCATACTTAAACTACTCAGAATGACACCAAATTTTGCGTGCAAGTCTTAAATCACCATACATACCTATTTCCTGGCTCAAAATCCCAAACGGACCTTGATAACACCAAATCCTACTTCAAACCAAATTTAAAGAACTCTAAAACCTCTAATGCGCCAACTTTCACTATTAAGCGCTGAAACATTTCTGTGTCATCCAAAACCAGATCCGAACATGCGCCCAAGTCCGAAATCATCATATGAACCTATTGGAACCGTCAAATCCCGATTTCGAGGTCGTTTACTCAAAATGTTGACTCAAGTCACACTTAGCCTTTTAAAGCCAAATCAAGGAACCAAGTGTTCCGATTTCAACCCGAACCTTTCCATATCCCGAACTAACCGTCCCCGCAAGTTATAAAGCTATAAAAATACATACGGGAAGTCTTATTTAGAGGAACATGGATCTAGAAAGCAAAACAATCGGTCGGACATTACATGTCCGCTTCTACGAGTTCAAGCCAGCTTCTGCCCAGTTCCCTTTTCAGTCGCTTATGCGATGGTGTTCTTGCTTCTACGAGGTCGCTTCTGCGATCAAATTCTCGTAGAAGCGGTTGTACCGGTTGCTGTCCAGAAACAACAGAAATTCCAGCAGCTTCAACAAGTTGCCAAACGATCCGAACCCCGTCCGAAACTCATCCGAGCCACTCGGGACCTTAACCAAATTTACTAACACGTCTTAATCTACAATATGAACTTAGTCGAGGCCTAAAACCACGTCAAACAATGCTGAAATTATATGACGCGCCTTGAATTGAATTATGAGTTTTCAATTCTTCCAACTTCTATATTTTACGCCGAAACATATTAAATCAATCCAGAATGACTTCAAAGTTTGCATTCAAGTCATAAATGATATAATAGAGTTGTTTCCATAATCGAATTTCGACCCCGATATCAATAAAGTCAACTCCCGGTCCAACTTTCTAAAAGTCTTCCATTTTCCAACTTTCGCCAAAATATGTCAAATTGTCCTACGGACTTCCAAATCCAAATCCAGACATACGCTTAAGTTCGAAATCACCATACGAAGCTATTGATATTGTCAAAATCCCATTCCGGTGCTGTTTTCTCAAAAGTCAAAATCCGATAAACTCTTTTCATTTAAGCTTCAAAAATAAGTCTTGTTCTTCCAATTAAATTCTGAATCTTCCGAAGACCAAACTCGACCGCACACGCAAGTCATAATACATATTACGAAGTTACTTGAGAGATTAAGTCGCTGAACGAAGCATTAATTCTTAAAATGAGAAGTCAGGTCGTTACATATGCAATGTCACATTTAATAATTTGAAACTTATGATTGGAATATGAAAAATAAGCCCCGATTCCAACAAACATCTATGACCGGAAGATAATCGACCATAATATATCATAAAATATTAGGTCGTTAGTCTGATGAAATTCTAAAATACAGAGTCTAGATGTAGTCCAAGAAGCAAATATAACCACTCACGCCATATAAGATATGGTTATACACAACCCAATCGATCTTGAACATGCACATGAACGAATTCCTCTACAAACCCCCAAATCACAAATGTAAGAAATGAAAAAAAAGAATTTAGGATTTAGCAAAGTTGACAAGTTCTGAGCACCAATACAATGCTTGTTGGGTTTATTAAGACGATTCCACCAAAAATTGAAGCTTGATTCTTGTCGGATACCACCAAAAACCACTGTGGTCAAGGGGGTTGAGTGAGAGTGAGAATAGAGAATAGATGAAATAGAAAATGGCAAAAACATTTGGTGAAATAAGGTTTTTCAAACCTTATAGGTGACCCACAAGTTTTGAAACAATTAAAAAGGCCCCAACCACTTTAAGCCACTCATTTAGCAATTTTTCAGTCCAAAATAAATTGAAAAAGAAAATAGGAGGTGGCCAATTTAAGTTTTTTGAGGTCTTCTTGACAATTTCTCTCTCTCTCTCTCTCTCTCAAATACTAGTAAAAGTTTCCACTCCCTAGACCTTTGCAATAGATCCCAATGTCCATGATCATTTATATCTCTTCGCCACACTATTCTTCTTCTTTTGGTTTGAAGTTTGGTATAGAATACGAGTGAACATCAAGTTAATGCATCATTGGCTTGAAGTTCAGATGCAATAGTTTGTACTTCAGATTAATTGTTATGTTTAAAATTGTTGCAACTGAACTCTGTACCAAAACTCTGAAGTTTGAAAACTTGCACGTGAACTTCAAACTAATCCTGCTCCTGAACTTCAAATCAATGGTCTATTGTTTGAACTGCAATGAGTATATGTCTTCCATACATATTCGATATAATAATTTGGATGTCACAATAAGAAACTAGAAATTATCGCTAGGTTAAAACTTCTGTTGATGAACTCAAGTTTTTTGTTGATAACAACCATGAAAATATTTCCTATTTTTTTGGGTGAAGCCATCACATGAAATTAGGAGTTTAGATAATTAAACTATGGTTATGAGCAGCACGAAAACAAAAATTTGTAAGTGCCAACCTTGACCACATAAGAAATCAGATTCTTTTATAAAACTTTTTAGGACAAAGCTTCATTACCTTTTCTTATCGTTTTATTGTGCAGTTAATCTAATATGGTTGATCTTACAATGCGAATTGCTATTATGTACACTTGGTTTATAATTATACGGAAGCGATGGCGATGCATTTTCTATTTTTTCGTCGGTAAACCGCATATATTATATTTGCAGATCTTTAAAAACAAGGAATAAAATATAAATAGTGGCATAAAAAAGGGCTATCCGAGAATATCAGCCGAAAAATTCATGAAGTAATATTAGAATATCAGACTTTATGTGGCATTCTAGACTTGAAAAGGGTTGGTAGACTTTGTATACGATTGAAACCGGGTTCGCCTCTTGTGTGACCAATATAACTGAAACATGACATGTTAGAGCTCGATCTCGAGTTATATGGAATCAAGGTGCGAAGTTACATCGTTGAGCTCGTGACCTCGGGACCGAACAAGATCAAGATCTAACAAGATCAAGGGAAATTTGCCTAGCCAAATAATAGAAGGCTGAAATATCCACGATCGATTGGAGATCAGGGCGGAAATCCCGGCACGTATCAAGGAGAGGCCGATTAATTAGCAAATCATGCGAATTTTTGCCTTGTATAGAATTGTATCAAGAGTAGGACTCCCTTACTATATAAAGGGGATCTGATCATTTGCAATATGCAGCACAAAGCAATATACTGTCATTTCTAATTCTTATCATCTTGTTATTCTATTCATACATCAGTTGAAGCATTTCTTGGTTCGAGATAGATCGAACTCGAAGGCTAAGGTTGTTCAATTCATGTGGTTTGCATCTATTCTTTTATCGTCAATTTCAATATCAATCTATTTTCTAAATATGTATCACGTTGAATCACGTAACCTTCAAACCACGTATAAATCCAATTGTTATCTGATTTTGAGGGTGAACAGTTTGGAACCCACCGTGGAGCTAAGGATAATAGTGATTATCTGGTACAAACTTTCATAACACACAATATTTTACACTTGTTCTTTGGAGTA
Organism: Nicotiana otophora; assembly: GCA_000715115.1. Lineage (NCBI taxonomy): Eukaryota > Viridiplantae > Streptophyta > Magnoliopsida > Solanales > Solanaceae > Nicotiana > Nicotiana otophora. Next base: position 2,668 of record AWOL01S0235535.1, on the reverse strand, counting down.
TCTTTGATTCCAGGACCGAATTATCAAACTCCCAGTCAGCACCCTACATGTGAAAAATGATTCATGTCATCACGACAAAAATGATAACATAGCACCAGGGAACGACGTACCTCTAGTTGGCCCCGATGGAGTTCCGGCTATATATCCAATCGACGTCAGCTCACATGTATCCATCAACGAAAATTTGGCTGTCGATCCCGAGGGCAGGATTTGTAGGGATGTTCGATCAGCCTCTCAAAGCACACATGGTGGCGAAGAGGGCGGTATTAGCCTGCGGGTGATCTTTGAAATGTTGCAGGCTCAACAAACAGCAGTAGCCCAACTCCAAAACCAGAATCACCCAACGAGCAGGATCGAGCCCGAACCGTACCAGGAAGTTGTCCACAGGGTCGAATCGGCTTTAAGGAAATCGAGCGAGAAAGAATCGGGGGCTGATCATGAAAGCATGAAGATGCTCGAAGAACTGACAAAACGAATTGAGTCGGGGGAAAAGAAGATCGAGGCAATCGACAAGAAGGTGGAAACATACAACTCCAGAGTCGAGCAAATCCCGGGGGCACCGCCAATATTGAAGGGTTTGGATTCCCAACAATTTGTGCAAAAACCTTTTCCCCCGAGCGTGGCTCCCAAACTTATTCCTAAGAAGTTTTGCATGCCCGGGATTCCTAACTACAATAGAACGACCGACCCAAACGAGCATGTCACCTCTTACACATGTGCTATCAAAGGGAATGATCTAAAGGGTGACGAGATCGAATCTGTCTTGCTAAAGAAATTCGGAGAAACCCTATCGAAGGGAGATATAATATGGTACCATAATTTACCACCTAATTCTATTGACTCGTTTGCTATGCTTGCAGATTCTTTTGTAAAAGCACACGCTGGGGCCATCAAGGTTGAAACTAGGAAGTCAGACCTTTTCAAGGTAAGGCCGAAGGATAACGAAATGCTCAGAGAATTCGTGTCTCGATTCAAAATGGGCGAATGGACTTGCCGCCAGTCACCGATTATTGTGAAGTTCAAGCTTTCACCCAAGGACTCAATGTTCAAAGCTTAGTGGCTTCGCAGTAATTGAAGCAGAACATGATAGAATACCTAGCTATTACTTGGGCCGATGTGCATAATCGATATCAATTGAAGATCAGGGTCGAAGTTGACCAACTTGGGGCTCCTTCTGGGTTCGTTTATCCTATCAGACCCGTTGATAGAATCAAGAGGGACATTGACCGAGAACCGAGGTTGAACATAGATCGGTACCAGCCATACAATGGAGATCGTAGAAGCATCGGATCTGGGCGAAATCCTGTACGAAGTGAAAGGATAAGTGATCGAGGTCAGAGCTCTCGAGGGCTCATGAGCAAGAACGGCTTTTATAGGCCTATCGGATCTAAAGAAGCACCATGATTATGAGAAGACAACTTTAATGTTGATGCAACCGCCATCGTATCGGCTATCGAACACATCAAAGATACCAAATGGCCTCAACATTTACAAACTGATCCAGCCCAAAGAGATTCCAACCAAATGTGTAAATATCATGGCACGTATGGCCACATAATGGAAGATTGTCGAAAATTGAGAGAAGAAGTAGCCGATTTATTCAACAACGGGCACCTTCAAGAGTTTCTTAGTGACCGAGCCAAGAATCATTTCAGAAACAGGGATTCCAATAAGCAAAACAAGCAAGAAGAACCTCAACATGTCATTCATATGATCATCAGAGGGTAGATATTCCCCAAGGTCGGAAGTTAAAGCGCACCAAAGTATCAATCACGGCGGAAAAATGAACTCGAGATTACATACCAAAAGGAACTCTATCGTTCCACAACGAGGATGCAGAAGGAATCATGCAACCCCATAATGATGCACTGGTAATATCTGTACTCATGAATAAAACTCGAGTTAAACGTGTGTTAATTGATCTAGGTAGTTCGGCCAACATTATTCAATCGAGGGTCGTAGAACAACTCGGCCTATAGGACCAAATCGTGCCTGCGGCCCAAGTACTAAACGGATTCAACATGGCTTGTGAAATTACTAAGGGAGAAATAACGTTACCGGTGAATGCAACAAGAACCATCCAGGAGACCCAATTATATGTGATCGAAGTGGACATGAGATATAACGCCCTGTTCTGGAGGTCGTGGATTCACAATATGAGGGTTCTGCCCTCGACCCTTCACCAGGTGTTAAAATTCCCAACACCAGAGGGGATTAAAACAATCTACGGGGAGCATCCCGCCGTGAAGGAAATGTTTGTCATCGATGAAGTAATTCCAATATTAACACTCTCATTGACAGAGGGGTCAGATTCGAAAGAAAAACAGGAAGCCAAATAGCAATCACCGATGCTGGCCTCGACCCAACTGGACAAGCAGGGGACTGACGAAGACGGTGATTCTGGAGTTCCTCGATCCTTCATAGTCCCCGATGATTCCGATGCTACTAAATCAATGGTCGAAGAGCTGGAGCAGGTCATACTGATCGAACATTTGCCTGATCGAAAGGTATACCTGGGCACAGGGTTAACTCCTGAGCTCAAAAAAAAACTCATTTAATTTCTTATAGCTAACATGGATTGTTTTGCTTGGTCTCATCTTGACATGACAGGGATTCCACTGGAGATCACCACTCATAAACTGAGCCTGGACCCAAAATTCCATCCGGT
>AWOL01S0235483.1:4258-25348 GCA_000715115.1 Nicotiana otophora | reverse complement strand
CAGGGAAGATCCATCCCTCAATAATATCAACCGCGCTCACTGGGGGTGTGTACAAACTCCGGATGGGCTCCTACAATCCAAGCGCTATCATAAAATCAGTATAACCGATGCGGCGTGCAGACCGATCACAAAACTATCACTCATAATCAGGCTCTCAGCCTCACTCAGTCATCAATCCCTCCAGTCTCATTCACGGGCTCAAATATCATGAAAACTAGCCCGAAACAATGATATGATATATCAATAACTAACAACTGAGACAGAGATATGATATGAAATGTATGAACATGACTAAGTACATAATATCTGTGAAATCGGCGAGATGACAACAAGAAACAACCATTAGGGGTCCCAGCAGTACCAGANGCCCTGTGGAGAAGATCCATCTCCAGGCATCAAGTACTTCGGACAAGATCCATGTCCAGGGAAGATCCATCCCTCAATAATATCAACCGCGCTCACTGGGGGTGTGTACAAACTCCGGATGGGCTCCTACAATCCAAGCGCTATCATAAAATCAGTATAACCGATGCGGCGTGCAGACCGATCACAAAACTATCACTCATAATCAGGCTCTCAGCCTCACTCAGTCATCAATCCCTCCAGTCTCATTCACGGGCTCAAATATCATGAAAACTAGCCCGAAACAATGATATGATATATCAATAACTAACAACTGAGACAGAGATATGATATGAAATGTATGAACATGACTAAGTACATAATATCTGTGAAATCGGCGAGATGACAACAAGAAACAACCATTAGGGGTCCCAGCAGTACCAGAATAAAGCCTAAACATGATATCTAGCATGATTGACAACTCAATTACTTTATCACAAGATGAAAACACGGATATCAACAAAATAGAGTCACTATACAGTGTCGTGGAATCAACCAAGCCACAATTCTCATGGTGCACGCTCGCACGCCCGTCACTTGGCAGGTGTGTCACCTCAATACCAATCGTATAGCACATAGTTCGGGGTTTCGAACCCTTAGAACCAAGTTTGAAAGCGTTACTTACCCCAAACCGAGCAAATCCTACTCCGAAATGCATTTTCCCCTCGAATCAGTTTCCAAAAGCCCCGAATCTAGCCACAAGCAGTACAATATAATTAATATAGGCTAAAGGAATCAATTCCACAAGAAAAATATGAGATTATAAGCCAAAATCCGAAATAGGCTCGACTCGGCCCCCGGGCCCACACCTCGAAATCCGACAAAAGTCACAAAACCCGAAAGCCTATTCACTCACGAGTCTAACCATACCAAAGTTATCAAAATCCGGCCTCAATTGCCCCTCCAAAATTCACTCTCCAATTTCCAAACCCTAATCTCCCAAATCTCACCTTAAACACACACCAACTAGATGAAAAAATTAGTGGGGAAACACAATTATTGAAGATAAGTAGGCACAAGGAACTTACCTCAGTGATTACTCCNAGGTTCTGCCCAAACTTCTCGCAGTTGCGGCTCCATCTCCGCATCTGCGGGCAAAGCCCCGCTTCTGCGGAAAAATCACTAAATACTGCCTCCGCTCCTGCGATCAAGTGACTGCATCTGTGCTCTTCGCGGGTGCGGGAACCACATCGCACCTGCGGTCCAAACTCGCACATGCGCCCCTAAATCCGCTTATGCGACCATCGCAGGTGCGGCAATGCCATCGCACGTGCGTCCTCTGCCCAGATCCTCCTTAGCTGCATCTGCGGCTCTTCTTTCGCTTCTGCGGGCTCACACCTACGGTTCCCACTCTGCAGGTGCGGGTTAACCACCCGAAATCACCTGAGGCTTCCGGAACCTCAACCAATTATACAAACAAGTCCTATAACCCGATACGAACTTAGTCGAACCTTTGAATCCTTCAAAACAACATCAAAACGCCAAATTACACCCAGATTCAAGCCTAAAGAACTTCTAAACTTCCGAATTCCACAACGATGCCGAAACCTATCAAACCACGTCCGATTGACTCAAATTTTACACACAAGTCAAAAATGACACCACGAACCTACTCCAGCTTTCGGAATCAGAATCCGACCCCGATTTCAAAAAGTCAACCCCCCGGTCAAACTTCCAAAAATTCAACTTTTGCCATTTCAAGCTTAAATCAGCTACAAACCTCAAATTCACAGTCCAGACAAGCTCCTAAGTCCAAAATCACCCAACGAAACTAACGGAACCGACAGAACTCCATTATGGAGTCGTCTTCATACCTACGGTCAAAATCCTAAGACTTAAGCTTCCGATTAAGAGACTAAGTGTCTCAATTCACTCTAAAACCACTCCGGAACCAAAACAAAACCTCCCGGTAAGTCACATAAGCAGAAACAAATACGGAAAATGCAGTAAATAGGGGATCGGGGGCTAATACGCTCAAAACGACCGGCCGAGTCGTTACAAAAATCAACTCAACGANCACCCAACGAAACTAACGGAACCGACAGAACTCCATTCCGGAGTCGTCTTCATACCATTCTGACTACGGTCAAAATCCTAAGACTTAAGCTTCCAATTAAGAGACTAAGTGTCTCAATTCACTCCAAAACCACTCCGGAACCAAAACAAGACCTCCCGGTAAGTCACATAAGCAGAAACAGATACGGGGAATGCAGTAAATAGGGGATCGGGGACTAATACGCTCAAAACGACCGGCCGAGTCGTTACAAAAATCAAGTCAACGTATGATCATAGTAGATACCATAATCCTATTACATGATGAGCAATAAGAATGTACATGCGATTGAACCTCCATTTCTGTTTAGCATAAGAGTACCACTCCCTTTCTGTTGCCAGAATTTCATCGTTCGTGGGTAAGTTTATGATTTCCACGAAATTAAGCTTTAGAAAAATGAATGTAGGTGTGTTGTTTATATTATCAGATGACGGGAACAAAATTGTTGATAAAATTAGAAGTTTTGCGCGTTGGATATATAAGCCTCACTTTGATAAATTTATGAGTTCAATTATAGTGAAATGCAATTTCCAGCCACTAACCTTTAACTACTGCTCCAAAATAAACAACCAGGTAAAAGTTTTACATCCAACAACCAATGTATAAGTTTTTATTAAACTAAATATTCAAATTATTACGAAATGTTTATACTTAGTGTACTATTGGAAAGGGCAAAATTTGCAAACTGTTATAACATATTGGGGAAACATATTACGAAGCGATAACGTGTCTAGATAAATTGCAAGGTCAAAGTTATTGGCATATTCAAAGACCAAATGTTTCTCCTCCTTCGTACAGTAAAAAGACACAACACAAAGCAAATTTTCATGATTCAATCTATTAAGTCTTCTCATATGCATGAAAGTCTTCCTTGTCTATTTTCTCTATTTAATTAAGAAAAGTATAGTGATAAGAAAATGAATTAACTAATAGTAGCAATCTTTTGTATCATAAGGTGCATGACGTTAACACTTTCTTGGTAATCGGTATATTCATAATTTTTTTGTTAATTATTACGGGCGCCTACTGTTATACGTGCAAGACACGTACATAGAAACGAGTACTATATTAAAAACACGAATACCCTTAGTGAAATGTTGTTCGCCTTTTTTGCCATTTTAAAATAGAGTTCATATTGAACAAAATAGTCATTCAATTAATTTTTCTAATATTTAGGAATAGCATTTAATTAATTTTCTACTAATTAGGAATAGTCATTTAATTATTTTCATTATAATTATTTTTTTAAATCATTCTTTATTTGAACTAAGTAAGGAGCTTTAATATTTAAAATTATAAGAACTTTAACGTTCGTTACAAAGAGAAGAAAAAACAAAATAGTCCCAACTCATCAACTAAGCCATAAAATATTCTATATACTAAATATTAAAAGTATAAGGAAAGTTTTGTTTTCCTACGAGGAAACTCTACAACAATTTTCGTATTCTTTATCCTTTGTATTTTAATCAAAATTTCAAACAGTAAAAATTTATTTAAAAGCTTGATTATTAAATTATATATTTTTCTATTTTTAAAATTTAGTGTCTATCATTAATTTTCGGAATAGTAATCATTGCTGAAAAAAGATAGTAATTATCTATTTGTAACAGGAAATTGACAAACATTTATTGGAAAACAAACAGAGAAAAGCTAGAAATATCAATAAAAAAATAAAATTAATTTTTATTTGACTATTAGTTTCAAGAGTTGTGAAAGAGGACATAAAGAAAAATTAAGAAACGAAAAATAGATATGGCATTTATTTATATTGTCACACTAGATTATGAGTAAGTTGAACAACGAAAGTTTTACTGAGGTAAGTCACCAACACTGATAATTATAAATATGAATATATTTAGAAAAAAAAACTAATATATTAATCATGACCGNTTAGTGTCTATCATTAATTTTTGAAATAATAATCATTGCTGAAAAAAGATAGTAATCATCTATTTGTAACAGGAAATTGACAAACATTTATTGGAAAACAAACAGAGAAAAGCTAGAAATATCAATAAAAAAATAAAATTAATTTTTATTTGACTATTAGTTTCAAGAGTTGTGAAAGAGGACATAAAAAAAAAATTAAGAAACGAAAAATAGATATGGCATTTATTTATATTGTCACACCAGATTATGAGTAAGTTGAACAACGAAAGTTTTACTGAGGTAAGTCACCAACACTGATAATTATAAATATGAATATATTTAGAAAAAAAAAACTAATATATTAATCATGACCACAAAAAATAAAAAATAAAGAATTTATTACATCAAAAATATTATTTATAAAAATAAAATAAAAATTGGTTAAGGTAGAATCAAATAGTTTGTTATATACATATCGATTTTGAAGAAAAACACACAATCATATTATTTGAGAAATTTTGTACTTTAAGATAAATTTTCATGCTTCTTTCTCAATGCATTTACCCAAAAAAGAAAAGTGGGATGAACCAAAGTAAAAAAATTAATAGCTCAAAACGCCAATTTAAAGTCACACGGCCTTTTTACTCTTCAATCATATAATATTACGTGTGAAAAATATAAACTCATTCTAATAGATATTATTAGGTATAATTTCTCCAATTTTTCAGCATAACCATACTCATTAATTAAACATCATATTTTAAAAATTCTTATGATAAGACACTTAACGTAATACATTAAGTTCAAGACCCTAATTTTAGAGTAGATGAAGAGATTATTGTTACAATCTCCTATAATTAATTTCTTTACATCAAGTATATTCTGCTAATTAATCTAGAAAAATAGATAATTGCACAACTGCGGTAAGTTAGAGGCAAATCCAAAAATCACAAGAATTGAATTCTCTAGCTCTCGGCTTTCTGCCACTACTCTCCATCTTCATGCTAAAGTAAAACCTTACAAGAAGAAAAATGAATATTAATCAAACTTTTAATCGAACCCTACTTCAATTAGGACTTTTTCATAACCATCATGGATTTGATAAGCTTAAATTGTCCTCAAACTCAATAATTTCTCTTATAGGCTTGCAATATTCGAGCTTGCCTTTTCAAATTATTTTCTTAGAGAAGCGTAAATGTTATATAAGAGTTGAAATATTATTGTGAATAACATAGAATATACATCAACACCTTGTGCTTCTCTCTAGCGGTTTATTCAGCACATATGGAAAAGTTATAAATATGGCATTTAGTGATTTAAATATGGCGTAATTTCTTCTTTTATCGAGTTAACTAAATAGAATTGGCATACATTATTTCAGGAACTTATACTATATTATAATTTATATTTAGTAGCTAAAACATATTATTTAATAATATTTGTATAATTTTTAAAATTTTGTACTCACTGATAGTAGGGTACAACTATAAGTAATTTGAAAATTGTGAAATTTTGACATAATTTTTTTCCAATGCCAAACTCCAGATGAATTAGATTAGAATATCACCTTTGTTTACTTTTTATTTACTTATTTTGAAAATGTTCTCTACTTCATTGTTTTTAATAATAAATCCCAAACTGGGTAAAACTTACAAAATGTTTAAGTAACCTACAAACAAACAATACGATAAAGAACTGTAATGGCTATTGCTACCAAATACAATGTAGCAGTAGCGCAATGAAAGATGAAAAATACAAGGCTAGTAATTTGAAACACCAATTGTTGCCGACGACTGTGGATGCACACACCAGTTGCCAACAATTTGTTGTAGCACCTACAAAACTCTGTCAATGAGCCATTTGTTGCAATCCAAAGGAGTAGGTATGTTTAAATTTAGTAGTTGTAAAGCAAAGCATTCTGAACATTTTGAACTTGGGGCTGAAAATTCCAGCATCATTGTTGATACACTTAACATGAATTTGAGATGAAAGCATAATATAGACAGAGCTGCCTGCTTGATACATGAGGACAATATAGTGTCTTCTCATCTCCAGATTGAGCATGCATGCACACTAATACCACTGGATAATGATATGACACTATACTGTCAATACCAAAAACAGATGTAAGCAACAATTTTTCTTGTATTTCATGTGAGTAGATATCCTCAGTTTGATATACCAGTATCAACAATTCATACACAAAGAAGCTGATCATATATGCAGCCATATAATTATGCGAATAAATGCAATCACATCTAGTATAAGCCTTATCTATGAGATGCCTGCTTGACTCCATAGTTCTATGTGGTGTTAAACCACCCCCAGAATGAGCATGATAACATGCTAATACCATTGAGAAATAGTCTAACACCATACAAATATTACACAATAGTCAAGCTCAGGCCATGCGATAACTGTCTATGTAGGTACATCTGATTGATGTCCAAGCCAAGCTGCTTGTGATGTATAGCAGGATAGCTTCCATTTTTCTGAACCTGATATGTACTGACATCTGTGTTGTTTCTGAGTACGTACATCAGATTGCTGACCACTTCAAGCTAATTGAAATTAATCTGTATAGCATGATTGTGCTGTCATTTGTGTTGTTGACGTGTTATTATTGTAATGTGTAGTTGATACTTCAAGCTAATACCTCTGGAGTTGATACTAGCATAAATAGGCAGTAAGAATATTCAGAGGAGCAACAGACATATGTTGTGTAGAAACAGTAACGCGTGACTGATGTTCTACTAAGTATTTGTGATGTCAACACCCCTCTGTATACTTGCCAAAGCAATCTTATCCTATCTATGAAACCTGCAAAATGAAGCAAACAAGTTAGGATATAATGTTGTGCTCCCAGATTCATGTATGTGCTGAAAGCTTTGAGGATGACTGGGCGGTGAGTGATGGTGAAGGACTGTTGTTGGTGCTGGCTTGTGAGTCTCTTGTTGGTTATCTTCAAGTCATTCCCACATTGTATATGTTTCCATATATAACAGGAGGAAGTAATGGGATAAGTCAGAGTCATGCAATGTCCTCCCACTATGAGCATCAGATTATTGCTATCTGTAATCAAGGCAGCACTGACAATGCATTATCCAAAATTTATTACTTTGTGTTTTCAGCACACAACATAGCAGTAAGTAGTGACAACTCCAACTGGCAGTTAATAACAGATCAGTCACTGAACATTAACCAATTAAACCAGTAGTTGTTGATGGAGCAGTATTGGTTCTGCATGAAAACCAATCATTTCTGTGATTGTCTTCTATGCAGAAGCAGTGCAGGTTGAGCATCCTTTGGTATCTGTATGAAACTAGTCTATACTATTGCCTCAGTTTTCTGAGCCTGTTATTAACACCTGCAAAATATAGCTAACAGGGTTAGGAAATGTGGTTATGCTCCTCGACTGTTGTGTTTTCTGGTGGAAATGAAGAGGTTTTGGATTGCAAGGGAACAACTATAACCAATCAAGCATTTACACCCTTCAATTGGTATGTACTTGAACTGCAGATTCAATATTTGTTACTGGTGCTACAACCAAGCATTTACTAGTGGTAACAATAGAGTGTGTAAATACCTGGAGATGTGCAGAAATAATTAGTCCATGTTTTTGCCTCAGTTTTCTGAGGACGTTGACTATAGATTGTTGGCATATTACAGTCAACACTACTCAAGCATCTACACCCTTCAAGCCTGGTGTATGTAAGCACGGTAGAGTGAGAGAGGCAACAGACCCCATATAGTTTGGTGTTGTGTAATGATAGCTATAACTATAACCAAACAAATATGTCTTTGCAGAAGCAGTGCAAGTTGAGCATCCTTTGGTATCTGTATGAAACTAGTCTATACTATTGCCTCAATTTTCTGAGCATGTTATTAACACTTGCAAAATGTATCAAATAGGGCTAGGAGGTTTTGGATTGCAGGGGTATAATAGCCATAACCAATCAAGCATCTACACTCTTCAAGTGGTCATATCAGAATGTGTAAATCCCTGGAGATGTGCAGAAATAATTAGTCCATGCTATTGCCTCAGTTTTTTTAGGACATTAACCATAGCTTGTTGGCATATTACAGTCAATTCTACTCAAGCATATACACCCTTCAAGCTTGGTATATGTAAGCCTAGTAGAGTGAGAGAGGCAACATATCCCCTATAGTTTGGTGTTGTGTAATGATAGCTATAACTATAACCAAACAAATATGTCTGTGCAGAAGCAGTGCAGGTTGAGCATCCTTTGGTATCTGTATGAAACTAGTCTATACTATTGCCTCAGTTATTTGAGCCTGTTATTAACACCTGCAAAATGTAGCTAACAGGGTTAGGAAATATGTTTGTGATCCCAGACTGTTGTGTTTTCTGGTGGCAATGAAGAGGTTTTGGATTGCAGAGGTATAACAGCCATAACCAATCAAGCATTTACACCCTTCAATTGGCATGTACTTGAACTGCAAATTCAATAATTGTTAAACACCTTGGCACATGACTATGCCAATATTTGTTGAGAGCAGTACTGGTGCTATAGCCAAGCATTTACAAGTGGTCATATCAAACTGTGTAAATCCCTGGAGATGTGCAGAAACAGTTAATCCATGTTATTGCCTCAGTTTTCTGAGGACATTAACTATAGCTTGTTGGCATATTACAGTCAACACTACTCAAGCATCTACACCCTTCTAGTTTGGAGAATGTAAGCCCAGTAGAGTGAGAGAGGCAACAGATCCCTATAGTTTGGTGTTGTGCAATGATAGCTATAACTATAATCAAACAATATGTACACCATACAAATGAGAGCAACTGCATGCTTAGGAAGGCTAGTTGGTGGAGTTTTACTAGCCTACTTTTCTTTAAAAGCTTGCATGTACTGTTGCGATAACAGAATTGTAAGAAACAAGGCAAGGATTTATATGTTGATCTCATTAATCAGGTTCTCTTCTCTTCGCAATCCTAATCCGAAAGTTAGGAATTTGTGATTTGTCCATGTTGATAAATTTTTTTGTTGCAATTGGTCATTCATTAAATGACTGAAATGTGTGTGTACCTGCAAAAGAGAAAGCTAGGTTAGCAAAAAAGTCAGCAACATTGTTCCCTTCCCTTAGTGCATACTTAAAGACAACATTGTAGTTGTTCTTTATATGATTGATCTTCCTTACTTCAGCACCTATACGTCAAGGAGTTGCCCATTCACCATCAATTATCTTCCTTATCACCAATGAATCAATCTCCATAATCAGTGGATGTAGCTGCCTTTCCACACAATATGCCAACTCCTCCACGATTGCCTTTGCTTCTGCCACTATGTTAGTTGTCTCTCCTATCTCCTTTGCTTTCGCAAACACCAAATCGCCAGCATGATCCTGTACATAAAACCTATATGAGCTTCGTCTAGGATTGCCTCTTGATGCACCATCAGTATTGCATTTGAACCACCCTTCATAAGGAAGCTGCCATGTAACTGTCTTAGTCCCTAGATATGGCTTGTAACCTTCAAAGAAGTTGATCATATCTGACCATAAAAGAGGAATTCTGGACAGCCATGGGTACCTCACCCTTGCTAGATAATGTAATGTCTTATTCACTTCATGAATCACCCTATTGCAAGAAATTTCACCTCTATACTTCATTGTATTTCTCCTCTTCCAAAGTTCCCATGTAATTACAGCTGGGGCTGCCTGAAATAATGGAATTAGTTTAGGACAACACTTTGTGTTCCACCATGTTCTTATTACTTGATGCACCTGTACCAGATTGACCACCAAACCTGCTGCTTGAAGGAGGTTTTTCCATACTCTAGTTGTAGTTTCACTAGTTAAGAACAAGTGTTGAAAATACTTTTCTTGTGGTTGTGAACAACATCAATACTTAGACACCACCATATACCCACTTCTTCTCCACAAATCGTCAGTAGGAATCTTCCCCTTCCACAATCTCCATATAAAGAATGAGATTTTAAAAGGTAGACCTTTAGTCCATATCTTAATGTAGTCAGGATTAGAGTGTGCCCTATGCCTCAAAATATTCCAAGCACTACTAACAGAACAGTTTCCTGAGGGTGTAGGCATCCATCTAGGAACATCCCAGAAATCTTTAGTAGTGTCAAATAAGACTTCTTGCTTGATATGTGGAGCAATGTCCGCAGGGAAAGATTAAGCTAGTAGATGCTCATTCCAGATATCATCCACTCTCAATTCAGCTACTTCCTGTATATCTTCATTGATTGTATAGTCATTTGGAACAATATGGTACATAGCTCCCAAACTAGTCCAATTCTCATGCCAAACATTAGTAGAACCCCTATTCATTTCCCATAGTATTTCATGCTCCACCTCTTCCCTAGCTTCTAACATTTTTCTCCATACATGAGATCCTTGTCTAAATTGGATAGTTGTCGGTAGCTCCGTTTTACAGTACTTGTTCCACATAAAGTTAGACCATAAGGACTTGGATGTCCTAAACGTCCACCACAATTTGGCAAATAAAGCTTTTGATACATCATGCAGTGATCTAAAACCTACCCCCCTCCTTCTTCCTTTGGTAGGCATAGATTTTGCCATTTTGTCCAATGCCTACTTCTACCTTCTTCCTTTTTACTCCAGAAGAATCTCGCAAAGGTTTTATAAAGGTGTTCAAGTACGTTTTTAGGTGGATCAATGACAAATATGATGTGTGTAGGTATGCTCTGTAGGACAGTAGAGATTAATTTAGCTTTTCCCCCCATAGGATAATAGCTTACCTTTCCAAGAGTGTAGTTTTGCCTTTACATTTTTGATCAGGTCATTGTAATAATCCTTCCTTCTTCTTGGGTAGAATATTGGACAACCAAGATAAGTGAATGGAAATTCACCCCTTGAAAATCTAGTGATAGTACCTATAGAGCTGGACACTGTTGAAGACACATTAGCATGCATATAAAAGCAAATCTTTATCTTATTGATCATTTGGCCTGAAGTGTGCTCGTACTTAGACAATACTTCTACAATTTTTCCTAAAGAGTATGGATCAACTGAAGCAAAGATTATAGTGTCGTCTGCGTAGGACAAATGATTCAATGGATCAGTCCATTTAGGCATCCCAAAGCCCTTGAATCTCGTGTCTTCAAATAGTTTATTTAAAGACCTAGATAGTACCTCTGTAGAGAGTATGAACAAGGCTGGAGAGAGAGGATCCCTTTGCTTGACCCCTCTTGTTGAGTGAAAGAATCCTAAGGTTTGACCATTAATCATAACAGAATACCAGTTGTTGGAAATTAGATTTCATATCATGTTGATGAAGCATTCTGCAAATCCCATTTTCCTCAAAACATGCATTAAATACTTCCAAGAGACCCTATCATATGCCTTTGCCATGTCAAGTTTGATAACTACACTGGCAGATTTTCCCCTTAATCTTATGTCAGTAATAATCTCTTGTGTTAACAGAATGTTTTCAAATATACTTCTCCCCTTGACAAATCCTGACTGATTGGAAGAGATCAAGGAAGGCAGTATTTTTTCCAGCCTATTATGAACAACTCCGGAGATAACTTTATTTACAAAATTGCTTAAGCTAATAGGCGTTAGGTCAGTAAATGTTTGAACCTGTTATTTTTTGGTAGCAAGACAAGGTTTGTGTGGGCTATAGACTTATGTAAAGAGCTTCCTCCATAAAATAGTTTCAACATCTCATGTATGTCTTCCCCTATTATATCCCAACATTCTAGAAAGAAAATGCCTGTGAAACCATCTGGCCCACTTGCACTTTCACCACTCAATGCAAATACCGCTGCCTTTAGCTCCTATCTTGTAGGAATTCTACAAAGTTCTATGTTTTGATCACAAGACACCATTGAGGGAACATTGTTGAGGAGCTCAAAACTTGTATGATCAGCTTCATGTATGAATTGTTTCTGGAAAAATTCTACTGCTGCATCAACCATATGTTCTTGCGACTCAATCCAACTACCATCATGGTTTTGGATCCTCTTCAGTTGGAGTTTCCGCCTTTTACTATTGACATGGTTGTGAAAGAATGTAGTGTTTTTGTCTCTTTCTGCAAACCAGGACATACCTGCTTTTTGTTTTCAATATTGTTCCTCTGTGCTCAGATATCTCTTTAACTCGGATTGTGCCTTATGAAGTACAATTATATTCTCAACTGTTGGTTCTTCAAAAAACATTTCCTTTATTATGACCACATATTCCCTTAAAGCTAGTTGCTTGAAGATGTCCCCGTAAGTGATCCTACTCCATTTTGAAAGAGCAATCTTAATTCTTTTTAATTTCTATTTGAACATCAAGAAGGGGTCACCTGTGAAGTCAGCCTGCCAATTCTGTCGAATCACCTCCATAAAAGAGGCATGTTTTGTCTAGAAATTCAGAAACTTGAATGGTTTAGCAAATATGGTAGTCTTGTCACCACAAGTCATAAATAGTGATGCATGATCCGAGCCTGTTCTAATTAGATGCCTGACCTCTGTAGTTGGGAATAGAGATTGGAATGGGAATTAACAAAGATTCTGTCCAGTTTTTTAAATATGCATTCTGCATTTGGCCTCCCATTCCACCATGTGAAGGGACTTCCTTTGTAACCAGTGTCAAAGAGTTCACATGAATTTACATAGAAGGCAAAGTCTTCATATTCTGGAGGATAGACTGAAAGCCCTCCAATTTTCTCTTCTTCGTTCAAAAGCACATTAAAATCCCCTCCAACTAGCCATGGTAGTTCTATTTCACTTGCAAGGTAGTATAAACTGCCCCATATTTCTAATCTGTCCAGTGATGAGCACTTTGCATATACGAAAGTCATCATGATATATTTACCAATATCTTGATGATAGACTCTGATAGTAAGCTGTTATTTTATGTCAATTAACAAGTCCCACTGCACAATTGAATCCAAAAAAAGCCATATCTTGCCATTGATATTTGAGATGGCAGTATCCATGCCTAGTCTCCTTCTGTAGTTTTGAATAAACCTTTGATTTTGATAAGTTTCCATAAGTGCTATAACGAAAAAACCATGTTCCTTTTGCATGTTGATAACTCTCTGAAAGGCATGTTGTATCTTAACATACCTTATATTCCATATGAGTGTTTTAATCATCATCTAGTCGTGGAGGCTGCCCTTTTGGGCAGTATTCTTGTAGATGGTAGCCGTTCCTTTAGTTGGTTTTANCTCAGATATCTGTTTAACTCGGATTGTGCCTTCTGAAGTACAATTATATTCTCAACTGTTGGTTCTTCAAAAAACATTTCCTTTATTCTGACCACATATTCCCTTAAAGCTAGTTGCTTGAAGATGTCCCCGTAAGTGATCCTACTCTATTTTGAAAGAGCAATCTTAATTTTTTTTAATTTCTATTTGAACATCAAGAAGGGGTCACCTGTGAAGTCAGCCTAATTCTGTCGAACCACCTCCATAAAAGAGGCATGTTTTGTCCAGAAATTCAGAAGCTTGAATGGTTTAGCAAATATAGTAGTCTTGTCACCACAGGTCATAAACAGTGATGCATGATCCGAGCATGTTCTAATTAGATGCCTGACCTCTGTAGTTGGGAATAGAGATTGGAATGGGGAATTAACAAAGATTCTGTCCAGTTTTTTAAATATGCATTCTGCATTTGGCCTCCCATTCCACCATGTGAAGGGACTTCCTTTGTACCCAGTGTCAAAGAGTTCACATGAATTTACATAGAAGGCAAAGTCTTCATATTCTGGAGGATAGACTGAAAGCCCTCCAATTTTTTTCTTCTTCGATCAAAAGCACATTAAAATCCCCTCCAACTAGCCATGGTAGTTCTATGTCACTTGCAAGGTAGTATAAACTGTCCCATAATTCTAATCTGTCCAGTGATGAGCACTTTACATATACGAAAGTCATCATGATATATTTACCAATATCTTGATGATAGACTCTGATAGTAAGCTGTTATTTCGTGTCAATTAACAAGTCCCACTGCACAACTGAATCCAAAAAAAGCCATATCTTGCCATTGACATTTGAGATGGCAGCATCCATGCCTAGTCTCCTCCTGTAGTTTTGAATAAACCTTTGATTTTGATAAGTTTCCATAAGTGCTATAACAAAAAAACCATGTTCCTTTTGCATGTTGATAACTCTCTGAAAGGCCTGTTGTATCTTAACATACCTTATATTCCATATGAGTCTTTTAATCACCATCTAGTCGTCGAGGCTGCCCTTTTGGGTAGTATTCTTGTAGATGGTAGCCGTTCCTTTAGTTAGTTTTGCTTCTTTCCTTTCTTCCCCTGTTTAGTAGACAACCTAGGTGACAAATCTCCTTCTCTTGCAACAGCCTTGAAGTTCCCAGTAATGGATTCATTGTCACATTCATCTTCTAGTTGCTCTTTATTGACCAAGGCAGTATGAAGTTCCATTGGTTGTTGGTTGTGTGTAATAATGTCATGCATTACATGATTTGTAGATTTCAATGGTACAATTACTTGAATCTGCATTGGAGATCCTATACCTGATGCACAAGCCATAAACAATGTATTAATCGAAGCTGACCCCTTTGGATAATAGCTGTACCATTCTGTTCATATACAATGATTGCATCCTTCACAACCACATCTTGGGGCTCTGGAGCATCATCACAGACCTTTTCAGTTGGTGTGGTTACCACTATTGGCACTTGAACAGTGGCTAGTAATTTCCAAGTTGTGCTGCTGCTCAAAGCATTGTTGGGTAACGCATTGTGAAGCTGTTCTGGAATTGGCTTTTCCTTATGATCATCAACTCTAAGTATTGTTTGTTTCCCTGACCCATAACTCTTTCGTTGTGCTTCATCAGTCCCTAGTTGTACAGATCCTGTCGTATTGTCATTAGACACAGGAGATTCCATATATGTCTGTGAGGGAATATCCTGGCAGAAGTGGTTGAGTGTAACATTAAGGTTTTCCTTGTGCATTCCAAAACTCCTTTGAACCCAATCAATAGTATTTTCCTTTATAACAGCTAGTGTTACCCCAACAATAGTAGCAGTATTGTTTCTACCAATTCCTGGATCTTATGGATTGTCACTGGATTTGTCTGTAGTCCTGATATGTTGGATCTCTTGACTTTTGTTTGTTTCCACTATTTGATGTTTGTGCTGCTTGTCGGTTATCTGGTCCTTGCCATTGTCATCTGATTCATTCTGTCTATTAGTAACAATTTTAGCAATTCCATTTCTTTCAAGGTTTATTTCACTTGTATCAACATGTTGAATACTGTCAATCTTATTTTGATCAGTAGATTGAGTAAACTATTACAATGACTGTTGAGAACCAACTACCTTGGGAGTTGTTTGGTCATTAGGTATATCATGCACGGTGTCATTACCTCCATCGGTTGCAGCATCAATATCAGTAGCCCTGGCATTTGGTTCTCCTATATTCTCGAGAGCACTTGCCATATCAGTTTGTGGTTTGGTCAATGAACCATAGTTCTGAGCTTTTGTGGTTATCTGTTTTGCATTTATTTGTTCATAAGGTTGTTTGTGTTTCTCTTGCTTGTTTTTTTGGTTGATACCTTTGAAGTTCTTCTTCTTCTTCTGAGATTGCCATTGATCCTTGGAGTGGTTTGCATTTATTGGTTGTTGTGTTATAGGTTTGATTTTGCTCTGTTGTTCTTCATTTTGGTCTTGTACCACTAATTTTTGGTTGTAGTTTTGTTCCTTGTGTCATCCCTGTATGATCTGCTCCTTTTGATGTTGTATTCTATTTGCTCTTTCAGTATTGTTTGATATCTGTTTGGTCTGAGTTTGTGGAGTTTCAGCAGTTGCTTATTTCTTGTCTTCTTCTTCTCTTTCTCTAAGAGGGCATGAGTATTCTTCATGTCCTAAGTGCTTGCAGTGTGAGCAGTATGTTGGGAGATCTTCATATACCACTTCCAGCCTTTGTCCAACCCCGTTAACATCTTGATCTTCATCAAAGCCTAGCTAAACATGATGAGGCCTGAATTGAGTCAAGTCAACCTGCATCTTGGCTTTTGCTACACTTCCTCTTATTTTCTGCATAGAGGCTAGGTCGAGATGCAATACCTTACAAATAGGAGACAACAGTATAGGTAGAACCTCCATGTAGTAGAAATGCCATGGTAGTTCAGGAATAACTATCCAAACAGGGACAATTAGATTATCCTCATTCGGATTCAAGTTGGGTGTCCAAGCTTGTAATTCCATTCTTTGACCTTGGATGTACATGAAGGTTTTTGTCCAGACAGTTGTGTGATCGTACTCATTGTCTAGACCAATGTAGACTGTGTGAGCATTGAAACAGGCTATTTTAACTCCTCCTCTTAGTTCTGTTCGTGCTATGAAGCTTCTCCTGATCACTTCCATTCGAGGCATTGTGTTAAGGAATTTCCCTACAATTGTATATTGGCATCTGGATGCAAGTGTGATCATGTAGTACTTCCTATTAAAGATGACAGTCGGTTGGCCCTGTTTGGTAGTTATTTTTGGGGGTGTGAACTCTATTGGGGCTATTTATGCTGCTTGTCTTGCTATTAATTTTGTAGCAAGTGAATGAGTTATGGTAGGAGGTGATGGGGCAGGACAGTTAGTTGGTTTAGGTGGCTGGGCAGTGACTTCTGTCTGGTTTAGTGTGGTTGCTGATTTTGTTANTTTGGTAGTTATTTTTGGAGGTGTGAACTCTATTGGGGCTATTTATGCTGCCTGTCTTGCTATTAATTTTGTAGCAAGTGAATGAGTTATAGTAGGAGGTGATGGGGCAGGACAGCTAGTTGGTTTAGGTGGCTGGGCAGTGACTTCTGTTTGGTTTAGTGTGGTTGCTGATTTTGTTGAGTAAAACTGGGTACTTTGGTGGATATTTGCAGTTGGTTATAAGGAGTATGTGTGCTTTGGTATATGAAAACTGGTTAAGATGTTTGGATGTGTGTTTGCAGCAGATGTACTGATTGTTTGGCTATGGTGTTTGGTATGTTGTGTAGTTTCTTTTGGTGTTAACATCTGAGTGTTAGTGTGATGGTGCTTATTCTTAATTGTATTTTTATATTGGAAAGTAGGTGCTTTGTCAAAGTTGGTGGAGATCTTAGGAACATTTGTTGGCATTGGTATTTGATTGAGTTGGGGGTAAGTTTGAACATTGACATTCCTAGGTAAATCAGTAGTTGTTGTATTAGACACATGTGTTGCATAAACATTACCTGAAGATGCCAAATTTGTTGTTGTAGTGATTGGGTGCACTTGAGTAATAGGAGTTGTTGTGAGTTCCTTTTCCTTATCAATAGAGATTATCTCGACAGGTGAAATGCAGGGAATTCCATGGGCAGTCTGTGAAACACTCAAATTTTCCGCCAGTGGTCGAGCATCAATGATATCAACTGGAGTTTGAAACTGGACTTGCGGGCGACCTTCAGCAACATATGGATGATGTTTTTTGTCCAATTGAGTTTCAATTGGGGTTAGGCCAGTTGAAATACCAGGAACTCCATAGGAGTCATGTGGTGTTGTAGGTGAGTGCCTTTTATCACCCTCATTTGTTGTATTTTCTTGTAACTTCTCTTGACGACTAATCTCAACATGACTTTGTGAAGAAAAATCATTCATATATGAATCAAAATTGACATCAAAACTGACCCTGGCATTTCGTCAAACAAATGGCATGTGCGATTCCATGTGCACTGTGTTCTTCCATGTTGAATCAAATTGTTCCTTGTGGTTGTTGTTTGAGGGGTTGGGATCAGTATCCAGATCAATTGGAGTATAGTGGCATTGGTTTTGAACAGTTTGGATATTTGTAACCCTATGTGCGACCAACAACTGATTGTTATCGTTGTTCACCTGTGTAGAGTCGTTTCTTCGTGTATTGATGTTGTCTGAAACTATGTGTATCGATTGTAATTGAGGTGTAGAGTAATCTCCATGGCTTTGAATCAGCTGATTTGGTTCAGAAACAGTGCAGTGAGTTGTAGCTGCCTCCAATTGTTGTTTTGGCAAGTTTACAGTTCCACCATTGTTGACAGTTGCAGCAGATGGGGAAGAATAAATAAGGGCGCCGACATGGGGTTTGTGCGCAGGGTTGTTACGTGATTGTTGGATCTGGTCCGGTGGCTTTTCACCCCGGGTGATGGAGCAATGACCATTTTGTGTGTGTTGTTATTGTTCCTGTTAGTCGTCTCTCTAGAGACCGTTTTTGGTATGCTTATGTTTTCTCTACTTCATTTGGATTGTACTTTCACGATTTTGTGATTTCAATATTCTAATAAGATTTTTTTTTGTCTTTCTTTAATATATTATATTTATCCTAAACAATAGATAACAATTAAATTTATATGTGCTTTTAAAGATACGCGGATTAATTCAATACGAATGATAAATTGCATTAGATTAAACAGATAAATAACGTAATAAATTGTCAAACTAATTAAGGGGAGTGATCCCGGACTCAGTAACAACTTTAATGAAATGTCTATCTTCGATCTCGGGCTCACGATAATGTAGAACTGATGAACAAAAATAATAACTTTGAATAACAGAGAAAATAAGAGTATATTGCCTTGATATGCGTGTTACAATGATGCCTAATGAATAGTTAGACTCCCCTTTATATTGTAGATGGGATTTACCCTAAGTACAATTCCAAAAGAGATAAAAATCTTCTATTTTCCTAATCACTAATTTCCTGCCGATACGTGCCGAGATTCACGCCGTAACATCCAGCTGGGCACGGATATCACATTCCTTTGTTTGTCATGCTCGATTATCTGGTAATGCTTTTCAATGTTTTGGGGTTCGAATCGGACCTGGGGGACGTAGCCCCGATTCTTCCGAGGTTAGGTGTATTTCCCGAACCCCGACTCGAGGGGCTCTCTGCCCCGATTCTGGCTCCTTACAGTCACACCTCTACTCTATTTACTTCATCGGGAACCGAGGCATCCAAAGGGCTCGGTTTCACCCGTATACAGATAGTCCACTCGTTTCTCGGAGAGTACATTTACGGAAATGACGAGAAACGACATATGCACTTCGATTCCTTCTTCAATACGACGTGCTAGAAACGATAAGAATCCGAAAGTCCTATCAGTCGTGTCATTATGACTTCAAACACGCGTCAGCCATCGGCAGGTCATCCCTAAATCTGAAACGGCGCGAAACCTCTATAAATACTTTCCTCTTTCGTTCATTTTTTGCCTTTTGACCAAGCGTTTACCTTCGAGTTTTCAGGATATTACTACCCTTCTTCACACTCTAATATTCTCATCTCTGTTCTTTAAAACTTCTCAGTAAGTTGCAAGATTTTACTTACTTTCTACCCAAATCAGCGCACTTGACCTTTCATCTTTCAACCCCTCTTCATATTTTTCAAGCCTTTTCAGATAATAATGGCTAAAACCAATAACAATGTTCCACAAAAAGTCACTTCTTCTTCTTCACAACCAATCGCTAAAACCGATGAGACTATTCCAAATGTGCTCATCCTCGAGAGGTCCGCTCATGATGTGGCTACCGATGAATCGGCTGCCGAGCCTCCCTTGAAAATGTTCATTCCTGGGGGTTGTTCGGTTGCCAATGACTTTAAGGTTGAGAAGCCCTCATCGGTACAGGGCCGGTGTGAGGGAACATCACGATATATATGCTCCATTACCGAAGACATCCTCCCCGCATTCCGAGAGGAATGCAATTGGGCGGGTAAGGACGTAGTAACCCCTGGGCCTGCGGACGCCATCACTACCCTCGTGGAGGGTTATCTAAGTGCTTATACTTATCCCTTTACATTGGGCCCAGTGGACCTGGTTATCATAGATTTCTGCAAGAGGTACGAAGTGTGCCTCAAGTCAAATCTACTTGTCACTGTGGAGGATCGTGATCCTCTTTCGTTATTTCGTGAACAAGACCGAGTCCCGTCGGTTCACCATCGATCACCTTCTTTGCCTATAAAATCCCTAAATCTTCCGAGGGGGACTAAAAAATCTCACATGTTGGGCCAACAAATCCCCATTATCGAGCATCGACGAGGACCGAGACCGGAGCTGGTAGGGACGTTTCATTCGAGTGAAGACCGAAGACTTGGTTCCCCCCAGAACTCATGTTGTTCCCCGAGAAGTGGAACACATCTCGTAAGTATAGTTTCCCCTTGAACGTCATTTTACCTTCATCTCCTCTTTCCTTACTAGTATTTGTGGTGGTGCAGCCGTCGCTCGAGTCCCAAACGCGATCCCTCGACTCAAGGCGCAAACTCTCAAGGGGCCGTTGGGAGGCCTGTTCTCACGGTAAGACCCTTCCTCGAATAGGTAACATCTAGCTCTCTCATTCACATCATACTTACCCTCTTTTCTTCATTTTTCCCTTTGCAAGTTTGCCTAAGACCATTGAGCTTAGGCCTTTAGTAGGGGATGAGGATCCATCCGTTGACCTCTCCGCTTTGGGGAAGCTTGAGGCTACAGCAGGAGAAAAGAAGAAAAGGAAGGCTCCGGGCTCCCCAAGCTCAGAGAAGAACCAAAGAAGAGGTTGGTCGTAAGCCAAAAGAAAGTTCTAGCTCTCGAACGCCCGACTCGAATTCGCTTTATCGGCTCAGGGATGTGGCCGAAGAAGATGATTTTTTCGTGGCCCACGGGATAACATTCCCCGATAAGCTAGCAACCGTTGAATAGGAGATCCATAAGGCTGATCCCCCTCAAGCCCATGGGGTCGATGAGGAGACCGGGGCCGAGACTTCCTGTGATGCCGACCACGCCCTGAAGGAGGCACCCGATATAATATAGGTCTCCTTCCTATACCGAGTTCATGCTCGGGGAGGCCCGAGCGGGATAGGAG
>AWOL01S0235388.1:0-15269 GCA_000715115.1 Nicotiana otophora | reverse complement strand
CGCTTCTCAAATACTCAATATATTTATTCCTCCAATCCCAGGTTAGGCTTGTGGAGTTTATCTCGGCATGGCCTTCTTCGATTACTGACTTGGAGAGTTGTACGACAGTCCCTGAGCTGAATTCGTCATCTTCGACTGACGATCCCAGATTCTCAAGGGCATTTGCCTCGCTATTTTGTTCTCGAGGTACATGCTATAAAGTCCATTCTTTAAAACGATGTAATATTACCTGCAGTTTATCCAAATACCTTTGCATTCGATCCTCTCTAACCTCGAAGGTTCTGTTGACTTGGTTTACCACCAGTAAGGAGTCGCATTTGGCCTTGATGACTTCCGCTCCCAAGCTTTTAGCCAGTTCGAGACCTGCAATCATGGCCTTGTACTCGGCCTCATTGTTAGTCAATTTAACGGTTTTGATAGATCGCCTAATTGCATTGCCCGTGGGTGGCTTCAGAACGATGCCTAGCCCAGATCCTTTCATATTCGAAGCATCGTCTGTAAAAAGGGTCCACACCCCCGATGATGTACCCGACTTTATCAAAAGTTCTTTTTCGACTTCGGGTAGGAGGGCTGGCATGAAGTCGGCCACGAAGTCTACTAAAATTTGAGACTTGATGGTTGTTCGGGGTAGATATTCGATATCATACCCACTGAGTTCGACGACCCATTTGGCCAATCGGCCCGATAACTTGGGCTTATGTAAAACATTATGAATAGGGTAAGTGGTTATCACACATATTGAGTGACATTAAAAATACGGTTTTAACTTCCTAGAGGCACTTATTAGGGAAAGTGCCAATTTTTCTAAGTGCGGGTACTGGGTTGCGGCCTCGCCTAAGGTTCGACTAACATAATAAACGGGAAATTGCGTAACTTGCTCTTCTCGAACTAGGACACCACTTAACGCGACTTCTGAGACTGCTAAGTATAAGTAAAGCTTTTCATCTGCCTTTGGAGTATGAAGCAATGGTGGTCTCGAGAGGCATCATTTTAATTCTTCCAACGCTTGCTGGCATTCCGGGGTCCAGGCTAAATTGTTCTTCTTTTTGAGTATTGAGAAGAACCTATGACTCCAATCTGACGATCTCGAGATGAATCGACCTAAGGCATCTATCCGCCCTGTCAGCCTTTGCACAGCTTTAACGATGTCTATGACTGTGATGTTCTCGATAGACTTGATTTTATCGGGGCTGATCTCGATCCATCGATTTGACACCATAAAGACAAGGAACTTGCCTGAACCAACCCCGAAAGTGACACTTTCGGGGTTGAGCTCCATGTTGTATCTTCTCAGTATCTTGAATGTTTCCTGCAAATGTGTCAAATGGTCCTCTACACGCAGGGACTTAACTAGAATATCATCAATATATACTTTCATTGGCTTACCTCTTTGTTCTTCGAACATTTTATTTACTAGGCGTTGGTAGGTAGCACCAACGCTTTTTAGCCCAAAAGGCATTACGTTATAGCAATATGTGCCATACTTAGTGATGAATGAAGTCTTTTCCTGGTCCTCCGGGTTCATTTGAATTTGATTGTTCCCGGAGTAGGCGTCGAGAAAACTAAGGGTCTCGTGGCCGGCCGTGGCATCGATCATGCGATCGATGTTAGGCAGAGGAAAAGAGTCTTTGGGGCATGCCTTGTTTAAATCTTTATAATCTACACACATCCTAAGTTTGTTCTCTTTTTTAGAGACTACGACTACATTTGCTAACCATTCAGGATATTTTACTTCCCGAATGGATCCTATTTTGAGAAGTTTAGTTACCTCATCCTTGATGAATGCATGTTTTACCTCAGACTGGGGCCTTCTTTTTTGCTTCACTGGCCTGAACTTCAGGTCCAGACTCAATCGATGTGTTGTTATTTCTGGTGGGATACCTGTCATGTCTAAGTGGGACCAAGAAAAATAATCCATGTTATCAATAAAAAATTTAATGAGTTTCTTCCTGAGTTCGAGGGTTAACCCCGTACCCAAGTATAGCTTTCGTTCGGGCAGGTACTCGATCAATATAACCTGTTCCAGCTCTTCGACAGTTTATTTGGTGGTGTCGGAATCTTCGGGAATAACAAAGGATCGAGGAATCCAATAATCGTCGTCTTATTCTTCCACTCCCTGCTTCTCTGATTCAGTCGAGGCTGGTGGTTATGGTTGCTATTTGGCCCCCTGTTTTCGTTTGTCCTCCGAACCCTTTGACGTCGAAAGGGCCGATATTTGTATTACTTCATCGACCGCGAACATATTTTTGCAGCATGCTGCTCCCCATTTACTATTTTCACCCTGTCCGGTGTCGGGAATTTCATCATTTGGTGGAGAGTCAAAGGGTCTGCCCTCATATTATGAATCCAGGGCCTCCCGAGTAGGGCGTTGTACCTCATGTCATCTTCGATTACATGGAACTTGGTTTCTTGAATAGTTCCAGCCATGTTCATCGGTAAAATGATCTCTCCTTTAGTTGTTTTGCTGGCCATGTTGAAACCGTTCAGGACTCGAGCTGTAGGCACGATTTGGTCTTTTAGGCCGAGCTGCTCCATGACCCTCGATCGGATGATATTTGCCGCGCTAACTGGATGCACTAAAACACGCTTAACTTGAACTTTATTCATAAAGATAGAAATTACCAGAGCATCATTGTGGGGTTGAGAAATTCCCTCTGCTTCCTCATCGTTGAATTATACGGTGCCTTCTAGCACATAATCTCAGGTCTGGTTTTTCCTAGTAATTGATACTTTAGTGCGTTTGAACACGGGCCCTTGTGGAATATCAACCCCACTAATGATCATATGGATCACATGATGTGGCTCTTCCTGTTCATTTTTCCTGTTGGCGTCCCTTTCTCTGAAATGATTCTTGGCTCAATCACTTAAGAACTCTCGAAGGTGACCCTCGTTGAATAGACAGGCTACCTCCTCTCTTAGTTTCCTGAAATCTTTAGTTTTGTGGCCATGTGTGCCGTGATACTTACACATCAGATTGGGATTTCTTTGGGAAACATCGGTCTATATGGGCCTGGGCCATCTAGTATCTTGGATTCTTCCAATTGCCGATACAATACTTGACGCATCGATATTAAAGTTATACTCCGACGATCGAGGTGCCTATGTAGGATCGGTGTGCTTATCAAAACCACTATTGCTCATAAGTCCCCGAGAACTCTATCCTTGATCACTTTTTCGATCGTTGCGGGCGGAGTTGCGGGCGGGACCACCGTTCCTGCGATCTGCGATGTACAGTTGATATCAGTCTTTGTTTGACCGAGGTTCCCTATTGATATCTCTCTGATTTCTGGCTGCAGTCCTGTTCGGATACAGAGAACCGGAAGGGGTTCCTAATTGGTCATCTTCAACTCTGATCTTCGATTGGTATCAATTATGTACATCGGCCCAGGTTACCACCGAATATTCGATCAAGTTTTGCTTCAGCTGACGTGATGCTATCGAACTTCCTTCATTCAACCCATGAGTGAAGGCTGGAACAACCCAATCATCTGTGACTGGTGGCAACTCCATGCGTTCCATTTGGAACCGAGACACGAACTCCCTAAGCATTTCATTATCCTTCTGTTTTACTTTGAAAAGGTCCGATGTCCTTGTCGTAACCTTTATGGTCCCGACATGTGCTTTTACGATAGAATCTGCGAGCATGGCGAATGAGATAGAGTCTCTCCGAACTTCTTTAACAAAACTGACTCGGTCTCATCATCTTCCAAATCGTTACCTTTGATGGCGCACATGTAGGAGGTGAATCGTTGGGATCGATGGTCCCATTATACTTTGGGATTTATGGCATACGAAATTTCTTGGGAATACGCTTCGGAGCCGCACTTAACGGCTTCTGTACAAATTTCTTTGAATCCATTTCTTTCAAAATTGGAGGTGCCCCCAGTATCTGATCAACCCGGGAGTTGTACGTTTCCATTTTCTTATCATTTGCCTCAATTTTCTTCTCTCCCGATTCGATTCGTTTGGTGAGCTCCTTGAGCATCTTCATTATTGCGGGGTCTGTCCCCGATTCATTATTATTGGACCTTTTTGGTACTGGCTCGGTCGGGCGGGCGGCTTCCGGTTCGACCCCGCTCGGAGTTCGATGCTGATTCTATAGCTATGGAATAGCGGCTTGTTGGGCCTGTAGGATCTCGAATATCACTTGGAGACTGACCCCTCCATCTCCTCTGCCTTGTGTACCTTGACCACCAGATCGGCCTTCTTTGCGTACACTCCCTTCGGGGTCTGTGCCCAAATTTACATTCAAAGCAATGTGTGAACTGACTTCGACTGAATCCGAGGCCATTGTCACCATGTGTGGGTGCGGTTTGTGAGTTTGACATATTTTTAATCNAAGTTATACTCCGACGATCGAGGTGCCTATGTAGGATCGACGTGCTTATCAAAACCACTTTTGCTCATAAGTCCCCGAGAACTCTGTCCGTGATCACTTTTTCGATCGTTGCGGGCGGAGTTGCGTTCGGGACCACCGTTCCTGCGATCTGCGATGTACAGTTGATATTAGTCTTTGTTTGACCGCGGTTCCCTATCGATATCTCTCTGATTTCTGGCTGCAGTCCTGTTCGGATAAAGAGAACCGGAAGGGGTTCCTAATTGGTCATCTTCAACTCTGATCTTCGATTGATATCGATTATGTACATCAGCCCAGGTTACCACCGAATATTCGATCAAGTTTTGCTTCAGCTGACGTGATGCTATCGAACTTCCTTCATTCAACCCATGAGTGAGGGCTTGAACAACCCAATCATCTGTGACTGGTGGCAACTTCATGCGTTTCATTTAGAACCGAGACACGAACTCCCTAAGCATTTCATTATCCTTCTGTTTTACTTTGAAAAGGTCTGATTTCCTTGTCGTAACCTTTATGGTCCCGGCATGTGCTTTTACGATAGAATCTGCGAGCATGGCGAATGAGATAGAGTCTCTCCAAACTTATTTAACAAAAATGACTCGGTCTCATCATCTTCCAAATCGTTACCTTTGATGGCGCACATGTAGGAGGTGAATCATTGGGATCGATGGTCCCATTGTACTTTGGGATTTATGGCATACGAAATTTCTTGGGAATACGCTTCGAAGCCGCACTTAACGGCTTCTGTACAAATTTCTTTGAATCCATTTCTTTCAAAATTGGAGGTGCCCCCGGTATCTGATCAACCCGGGAGTTGTACGTTTCCACTTTCTTATCATTTGCCTCAATTTTCTTCTCTCCCGATTCAATTCGTTTGGTGAGCTCCTCGAGCATCTTCATTATTACGGGGTCTGTCCCCGATTCATTATTATTGGACCTTTCTGGTACTGGCTCGGTCCGGCGGGCGGCTTCCGGTTCGACCCCGCTCGGAGTTCGATGCTGATTCTATAGCTATGGAATAGCGGCTTGTTGGGCCTGTAGCATCTCGAATATCACTTGGAGACTGACTCCTCCATCTCCTCTGCCCTGTGTACCTTGACCACCAGATCGGCCTTCTTTGCGTACACTCCCTTCGGGGTCTGTGCCCAAATTTGCATTCAAAGCAATGTGTGAACTGACTTCGACTGAATCCGAGGCCATTGTCACCATGTGTGGGTGCGGTTTGTGAGTTTGACATATTTTTAATCTGAAAGGAAAAATACTTGACAAGAATAAGCGTAAAGTAGTGTGTTTTATCTAAATCAGTATTGAATAATCACTATTATCCTTATCCCCACGGTGGGCGCCAAACTGTTTACTCTAAAATTTGGATAACAATTAAACTTATATTGTGGTGTTAAGGATATGTGATTTAGCCTAATACCAATTGATAAATGAGAAAGAAAATGACTGAATTAAACTGTGAAATAAACAAACCAGTATGCAAGCTGAACCTCAACCTCGAATTAAAGTACCCTCAAGGTAGTAATAATACAAGAACAGTAAAGAATGAACAATTCTGATGAACAATAATTAGCAAGAAAGGAAGTATTGTATAGTCTTTTCTCAGTGAATAATGATGGTTACAAATGACTGGAATTCCTCTTTATATAGCAGAGGAATCCATATTATGGTATACTTCTAATTACACTAGGGAATCGTATAAACAGCCAATTAATCGCTTCTGATTTGATCTGTTCCGCGATTCAGGCCACGATCCTCGACCAATCACGGATATTTCGCTCTTTCTGTTACTAAGCTATCCCCGATGTTACTCGAAGTCTATCTCCCCTGGCTTCGATTGATAATGACTTCGATCCTGAAAGAGACTTTGATCTCGAAATAAGCGCCTCAGCTCTTTGATGCAACGTCTTTGTCTCGATCAAATAGTGAAATCGGGCAACCCCGATTTCTATCTTATACAAAGATGGCATTTGAACTTGAAATTCTTTTATCTTTTGGCAGTCATTATAAAGCTAATATATCCATTAGGAAGGATACCCAGTGATTAATTTTAATAATATTAAATAAAAAAATATATCTTGTAGAAAGTGCATAAATTATGAACTAACAAACATAAGAAAAACTGGCCATCTCCTCCACGATGCAAAGGCTTTAGTAGCAGCTTTCAACTTGTATGCTTCAGCCGTCTATCAGTCCATTCACTAATTCTTTCTTATTTTATATGTATTAGATCAGTACATATCTGATGTTTATCCTTAGAATAATTTTATCTTTTAATTCATACTTATCTTTCAGTTTGTGAGCTCTTTAAAATAAGTCTTATTCAATTAGTTAGCTCTTTGAATCTCCAAAACTTAAGGAGTATTCTAGGAATACTTTTATTATTTAAATAGAGCTTGGCAGTCAATACATAGTCTATTTTTCATCATCTCTTCAAGTATTTAAGGTATCAGAGCCTATACAGCTCTGACAAGTGCGATGCAGATTTGTTCTGTACCAAATTCCTCTTTTTAATGGCAAACAACAGAAACAATCTCCGAGTTGTCAATGCCGACAATACGACGGGTACCAACGCCATAGTTCAGTTCATTCCCACTTCCCAATAACCTATAAAACTGTGGCAACCATAATTTTTCCACTTGAAAAGCTCAGTTTACCATGCTTATGCATGGCTAGAACCTTTATGGTTACCATGATAAATCTAACCTGACTCCCAACTGTACTATTATCCTTGAGTTTTTAACGTTAAATATAAGAATTTCATGGTAGAAATTAGGGGTTTTGGGAAGAATTTAGTGATTTTGTAAGATTGAGATTTTGACCTCAAATTGAGGTCGGATTTGGAAATAAATTATACATCCAACCTCAGGGGTGAATGTGTAATCAGATTTGTTTCGAATCTCGGGTTTTGACCAAGCAAGCCCGGGGTTGACATTTGTTGACTTTTTTAATTTAGGTAAAGATTGAACCTTTTTCATTCATGGATTGTTTGTAAAGCTTATTTTGAATTATTTGATCGATATTTGGCTAGATTCGGTTGGTTTGGAGGCTTGTACTAAAGAAAAAGCCGTGGTTGGGTATTGATTTGGTTACGAAAAGAGGTAAGTGTCTTGCCTAACTTTGTTGGGGGAAATTTTCCTACTAATCTATATTGTTTTCTGCATGCAGGGTTTAAGCATATACGAGGTGATGAGCGTATATGCATGTGCCAGTATTTCCATGCTCGGGAGAGGGAATTATATGCTTCTTTGTGCCTTTACTGAACTTGATGATCCCTAAACCTATGCTTCATTTAATTTGATGACTGATAAACTTACTTAACTGTGTCAGAAATCACGGTAGAATATACGATATTTTAAAAAGGATTGTATGTGATGTTTTCGAGATTCGTTTGTATACTTAACTTAATCATAGTATCACAAACTTATATGTATACATGTTATTGTCATGTTACTTGAGCTTCTTTATTCGTAATAGGATATGAAGATTGGATCCTTAGGGTTATGATTTGCACGATGGGCATTTCTATATGGTTGATATGATGTTGGCACGATGAGTGTTTCCGTGCGGTTTGAAATGAGATTGGTTTGTTGGTTGTTATCGTGCGAAAAGAAACGAAGTTGAATTTCTGTTAAGATTACTCGTTCGTTAAACACTTACATGCCCTTTTCTTTGGTTTCTATTAATGTTTGTTGTTTGTGTGATGCCTTCCGTTTGAGTTCCTTATGAGTTACCCTAGTGTTTTCCCCGTGGTTTGTTGCTGATTTAACTATGTCTTTACCTTTCCTATTAGTGTTCACCTATGCTTTTACTTGATTTACTTCTTCTACATGTCCTCTTCGAATTCATGTCTTTACTTGTTATTAGTCAACACCTGTTACACGTCTCTAATTATCACGTGATTTACTTGTTAAATGCATTAACGTGCTACATCTATTCACTTACTACATGCTTTCACTTACTACATGTCTTCACTTAATATATGCTTTACTTACCATATGCCTTCACTTATTAAATGCCTTTACTTGCTACACGCTTCTACTTGCTACATGATATCATATATTCAATGCCTTTATTTGTTCCCTACTCTTACTTGACTAACATCTTTGCTTGTTTCATGTCATACTCTCCTGTGCTTAATTGGATTGAGGGATTATTATGTTCGTTGTATGTTATGCTTTGTGGAAGCATTGTCCATATACGTGGTGGACTAGCTTAGAGATATTGTGATTCTCATCTTACTTGGTTTGGGACTTGTATTCCCTAGATGAATTCTGCGTGTTCATTTTCTTAGTGTTACATTGTGAGCTTTTCCCGCGTTTGGTTGATGTTTCTGTTTCATATTATATTGGGATCAGATTACACATCGTAACAATATTTCTTGATATTAGGATTGGGTTGCATGTCGTAACAGTATTTATTGATATTAGGATCAGGTTACGCGCCGCTACAATATTTATTGATATTGGGATTGAGTTGCATGCCGTAACAAAGTATATTGATATTAAGATCGGGCTGCACGCCGCAACAATGTTAATTGGAGATGTTTGGTTATTATCCTTGTGTATATCTAATGATTATTGTTCCCTTCATAGAAATGGTTATGAGGTTATGTGTTATTTGCCATGTCTGTTAACTTGCTCCATA
This sequence comes from Nicotiana otophora, assembly GCA_000715115.1. Taxonomy (NCBI): domain Eukaryota; kingdom Viridiplantae; phylum Streptophyta; class Magnoliopsida; order Solanales; family Solanaceae; genus Nicotiana; species Nicotiana otophora. The sequence continues at coordinate 6,262 of AWOL01S0235388.1, read as the reverse complement.
ATTCTTTAGTTGTTACTCTTACCATTATTCGACATATCTTTTGCCTTGTTCTTGCTGTTTATTATCTCCACTAGTACATATTAAGTAGGTATCTTTAACTTAAAATCTCGCCACGACTTCACCGAGATTAGTCAAGATACTTACTGTGTACATGGGGTCAGTTGTACTCATACTACACTTCTACATCTTGCGTGTAGATCTTGGAGCTGCGTAGCTGTGGAGGACAGAGCCTTGATGTGCAGACGTTCCAGTGTTCCAGATTCAAGCTACCCCTTGTTCATCTTAGTTTACGATCACTTAACTTTGTTTATGTAAATTAGAAACAAATATTGTACTTATTCTTCATTTCGGTTGGTAAATCTAAATTATAGTGCCTGATGACTTGTACCACCAGTCCTTGGAGGTTGTTTAGAATTCAGTCATTTTATTTCTTGTTATTAGTAATCTGTTATTTGAGTTACCTTGTTCTTTGTTTGGCTTACCTAGTATTAAGGTTAAGTGCCATCACGACTGGGTGGTTTTCGAGTCGTGACAAGTTGGTGTCAGAGAACTAGGTTCGTAGGTTCTACGAGTCATGAGCAAATGTCTAGTAGAGTCTTGTAGATCGGTATGATAACGTCCATACCTATGTTCAAGAGGCTATAGGGAATTTAGGAAACTTCCCTTCTTTATTTCCTTATTGTGCGACCTTGTTTTAGCCTGAAAGCAGCGACTTTGATTCTTCCTATTCGTGCATATGCGATGCTGAGCACCAAGTATCATTGCGCACTGACGACTTGTGACATTGCGGATGGGCTATGAAGGGATGTGGATGCTTAATTACCATCGCGGTGTGTTTTCCAGGCTTTGATGTTGATATGTTGGTAGATATTTTAGTTGTTCATTTGTGGGATGAGGTGGACTCTTACATCTTATTGGCGAGTGTAGGCTCGGGAGTATTAGTCGGTTGCCTAGTTCTTGTGACCATGGTGGGGTCTTGGGAAGGTGTTTATTTGAGTCTAGCAGTTGGGTTATCTCCTGCGTGAATATTTGAGGTTGCGTGTTTCGTATGAGGTTTCTATTTAGTGAAATGCATATATTATCATTTTGGAGCATTAGAGGAAATGGATTTGACTGTCACAAGGATGAGTATACATTTGGTAGAGTCTTTGGAGTGTTTGATGATTGGTGTTACGTGAGTTTATGAAGTATTCAGTTGATTAATAGTAGGGGGACATGGCATCTATGAAGGAATGGTTCTGTGGATTACCGACGATGTGTTCTATGGCTTCGAGCTAAGTGGGGGAGCTGCTCTCGATGATCGGATTGCATGGTCATGTGTTGTTTTATTTCTTGACTAGGATATGCTTGTTTCTTGACTAAGATTTGAGAAAGGTTTCATCCAGGATGATTTCGAGCAAGGAATCGGTAGATGCATGATGTAATATGCCTTACGGGTAAATAGAGGACTTGGAAATAATTCAGGTCTGATGCTTGTTGCGGATGCAATGTGAAAGGAAAAGAAATCGCTTGGTTTCTTCTTCTAGTTATTCAGGTACTGGCAAAGTGTGGTTATTCGGTGCATATTGGTTGTGTAGTGGAGATTAGACCAAGGTGGATTACTATCACAAAGGTTCTGATAAGTTCAGGATTCATATATGGCATTTCAGGATTTTCATATTCGTGTATGGTAAGATCTTGAGATCGGTAGTGGATGATGGCTAGAATTGCAATACTTGTATATCAATATGGACTCGGCTTGGCAGTATTCAATAGGTGCAGGAAACGACTTCGGATTCGTAGAAGGTCCCTTCAGAGCGAGCATTTTGGATTGAGTTACTTTTGGGTTTGGCAGTCTGTGTAACTCGGTTGAGTTAGAATAAATCAGTTCAGATGACTTAATTATGTGTTAGTGGGTTTTCGAAGCATTCACGATGGTTATGGCCACGGTTAAGAGAGTTGATGTCTTCTGCATGTAGAGAAGGTGTGTTTCTTATGGTGATGTCCTCCTAGATTGAGTTAAGTGGAAGGTTCTTGGATGATGCGGTGTTCATGCTTGTGATTCAGAGTTGATTATGAGATTTTCGTATTTTCATGAGATAGCGTGGTGGCTGCAATTGAATGATGAGAGCTTAAGGCTGCGATATAGTTTCAAAGGGAAGGTCATGAGTTCTAGATGGCACAGATGATTTCAGATGTTTAAGAGAATGTTGGCACTAATTGATGTCACTTGAGAAGAGTGTGAATTCTAGGAGGCACATTATGTTCTAACTTGCGGATGCTTGATTAGTGTCACGGTGATCACTGGGTTTTGGGATGCTGAGGTTCAGGTTTTGCTACATGGCACGAAAGATTTATGTGGGTATCTTTCCATGAGTTGATTGTGCACGAGTGATTTGTTAGCCATTTTAGTAGTGGAGTGGGATCGAATATGGAGACTCTGTTATTCTTGAGGTTTAGAAACTAGATGTTCTCACGGGCAGACTATTCCTTGGTTACGGATTGTGATGATATGTTAAGAATTGGATAGCTGATGGTATGTGTTATGGATAGGTTGCTATGGACTTTTGGAAGGTTATATACCTATTTGGAAATGATCAAAATTGGTTTGGGGTTCGTTTGTTGGCCTAACGAGAATGTATGTTCTATATCAGATCGGGCGGAATGGATGTTATTCATGCCCCTATCTATGTTATGTGTTTCTCTCTTATGCTATGATAGGTTGTGAGGCTATTTGGTGATTCGCGCGCATGATGTAGTCTTGTTTAGCACTTGTGGCGATATATGAGTGAGATGGCCCTTGTGATTTGTCTATTCACCTCCCCGAAGTTATATTTGTGCACTCTAATGTGTTTGATGTTGATGCACATGTGCTTAGTGATCACGAGCACTATGGCTCAATGGGTATCCTTATGTGGATTGATGTGGTTTGGATCGGGTTGCACGCGACAACAGAGTTATGTGGGATACCCTTCCTTGAGTTTATTTCATGTGTTTTGTTTTCCCTCTTTGGGGTGAGTTCATAAAAATTATGCTTTCGGTTGTGATATAAGTTGTACTTGTTGTGTAGTCCTCGTACATTGTTTTCTTTCCATTTTTAGATATATCTTAGTTCTAGCTTGTTTGATGTACGAACCGTGTTAAGTGAGGTTTCATGTGGCTATTGGCGTGACTTGTCGGTTGGGCTGCTTGTATTGGGCGAGATGAGATTTTTCGGCCTGTGACTTGCACTATAGTATTGGGGATAAGGAACATTTGGAATAATAATACTATATTTTCACTCAGAATTGGGCAATGGTCCTTGTGAGACAAGAGTGCTCCTCGACTTGTTGATTTCATGGGCGGTTATGAGTTTCTGCATATTTCTTTATCATTAGAAGCGTTCTAAAGGATCAGAATAAGGTTTCATTTGATATGAAGTATATTATCGGTACCGCGTTTGGTAGTAAGCAGTTATTATAGGCAGCAGTTATTCGTGTGCGTACATGAGTTATGTGGCACATCGTGTGGTTTGACCTTGGAAGTTTATTGACGGCTTGATACAACTTGGTGTGGTTGATATAGAGTGTACATACAAGGATTAGGTCTCATAGGAGGTTCCGAATGTTGGAATTTGGTTTCACGCCTAGTGGGGCTAAGGTCGAAGGTAGAATCTTCAGTCGGGGTCATGTTCATGGACTTATGTGGACAAAGGTAGCATGGTATGGGTCTGGGTATGATGAGTTCATTCAGCTAATCGGCAGCTTTGGAGCGACTCTTGGCACGTTCGAGGACGAACATATGTTTAAGTGGGAGAGAATGTAACGACCCAATCGGTCATTTCAAGTACTAGCTTTAATTTCAGTGTTTTGAGACCTCTCATAGCTTGATATGATGTTTATTGATTTGTGTGCATGATCTCTGTCATTTTCCAGATATTATTTATGTACAATTTTGAAGAAAATGAAAATTTTGACGAGGCTAGAATTTACCACGGTTAACGTTTTTAGTAAACGATATCGGATCAGTATTTTGCTGATTCTAGTAGGTTCGTATGATATATTTGGACCTATACATACGTTTTGTTGGGGTCCAGGGTAACCCAAAGCGCTTTTCGGCGCGTTATGGGAAAAAGTGTGAAATGAGTTTGTAAGGTGATATTCTTGAGTTTGGATGATCGATTGTTGTTAATTGGTATTATTTTTATGATTTGATGTAACGATAATGTTATAAGGATGTTATTACACTTGTGTGCATGTTCAGTTTGGAGCCCGAGGGGATCAGGTGAGTTTTGGAGGTGTTGCACATGGCTTTGGAGAAGCTGGTGAACAGCTGGTGTGAGGGACCTACAGATCTCGCATTTGCGAGGTTTTGATCGCAAATGTGAGCATCGCATTTGAGAGGGTTGGGTCGCATTTCTGAAAACAGGCTTGGGTCGGGCTGGGCATTACACATTTGCGAAGTTTGAATCGTATTTGCGGACAAGGGGGATCCGCTTTTGTGACGGGAATGTCCCATTTGCGACACAGTAGGCTTTGGCGGCAACTTCGCATTTGCGGCTACCAATGTTTCTCATTTGATATGCATTCATCTCTTTTGTAATAACAGCATGCTCAAAGACTTTTCGCTTTTATGATCATCGCAATTTCGTACAAGTCCACTTTGAAGTTGACTTATTTGCTCGGCCAATCATCAGAATGTGTACGAGATACCATAAGGGCCTAATATCTCAATAGCACCTTTGTCAAAAGCTTCAAAGGAGACTTCATATCTGAAATGTAGGAAAATCTTACTAGAAAGTCATTCAAAACTTGATCGAAAAATCAGCGTTTATTGAAGAAGCTATAGAGTAGCGATCATACTAACTGCACTACCATGAATATCCTTCGTCCCTTATCTCCTCGTCTTTGAGGAAGGGTCTTTTCCCTTCTCATGTTTTTTGGTGCTCTTGGCTTCTAGTTTCTTGTTCAACAAAAAGAAAAAGGGAGTGTGATTCTCTTCTTCCTAATATTTTTCATCTCTTTCTTTTTTTATTTTCTCCGGATATACTTACTTTCTCGCTAAGATGTTCTTTTGGCTGATCTTTTCACTTTTGTTATGGTTTTGAGTATGGGGGGAGGGCAAGGACTTCCTCTTACGGGCCCTTCAAACTCCTCATCAGAAGATTTATCTGGGCTCCAGGTCCGGTCAAAGCCTTGGCCCCCGACTCAAAATATAGCCTTGCATTCATCGATGTTAAATAAGAGATTGGCAATGGAAAATACCAATAGCATTTATTAGAGTTCGCACTTGTGATAATTGTAGTTGGGTAAAAGAGGGGAAAATCGGCACTTAGGTCATTTTACACCATTTTTCAATCCCAAACTCCATAGAGGTGATTTGTGAAGATGATTTTCTTCCTAAATTCATGGGTAAGCATCTTTAACTAGTTTTATGTCATGCCCCAAGAAATGAGGAGCACGACCGACGCTCAACCGAGTGAACCCGACTGAGCAAATCTGTTAGATTTTATTCTACCCAAATTCATTCGTGAATAAAGAGGAGATGTATTTCGTTAATCAAATACTGAAGAGATTTCATCAACCGCTTCCATTTCATTCCCATTAACAACATCATTCAATATTTCAAACATAGTACGAGTTTATAGATTTAAGGAAAAACATGTTGCCAAATGCCAATAGTTCTAATCCAATTTCCAACATCAAATACCACCCACAACCTGTCTATGGAGCCTCTAAGTACAACTAAAGAGTAATATGGAAATGCCGGCAACAAGGCCCCGGCTATACCTCAATCACAAAGTACATGAGAAACAAAAGATACATGACCCCAAAATGAAGTGGGGCTCACCAAATCAGCTGAAAGGAGTGTACTGCTATCACTGATCAATGCCACCTGCCGTAGAACCACCTGCATCCATTAAAGATGCAGCGCCCCCGGCAAAAGGGACGTTAGTACTGTCGAATAACACTAGTATGTATAGCTAGAAATCCTCTTTCAAAATAGAATGCTCATATGATCTATACGTGGAACACATAATATAATGTAATTGAAACAACCTGTACAAACAAGGACAACAAAAGGGGGCACCTATTGTCTGCATTAATAATGTGTCCCATTAGACCGTCCTTATTGTTCACATATCATATTATACACTTATGCATTTCATAGACTGTCCATAGTGTTTATTCATACCGTACATCTATACCTCTTATACATAATGCACCTATGTGTTTCATAAACCGTCCACAGGATTTCATATCATAATGGATTTCATAACACAATGTACCTATGCGTTCATAGA
>AWOL01S0235315.1:7290-21110 GCA_000715115.1 Nicotiana otophora | reverse complement strand
TATATATATATATATATATATATATATATATATATATATATAGTAGAAGAAATAAGCACATGATCTTGTCCTTACTAGTAAGTGTGAGTTAAGTCGTGCTTAAAGAAAAAGAAAGTATTGTTGGGGTGATATTGTTTGTGGAGTTGAAATTGAGTTGTATACATGTGTTGATACCCAATTTTGCCCTCATATTTTTATAAATATCATATATACTTTTAAAATATCATTTTTGCATCATTTCTCAATTTACAAGATTCATATAAGTATTCTATATAATTTTTCATAAATTTTAAGGCTTTAAAATTGATTTTCTTGCATTTAAATTATTCAAATATTTATTAATTACCCTTTCAAATTATTTTGTGATGATTTAGTCATCCAAATTTATTATTTACACCCACATATATCTTTACTAACATTTTTGCTTCATTTCATATAATTACATTTGTAGTTTTAGCTATTTATACAATTTTTGCAATAATAGCCTGTATTCTATACACAATTGCATTATTTACATTGTTACACTAAAATGGAATTCTTTCTTTTTATAATATTAAGCTATTATTTTTAATCATTTTAATGCATAAATAATATTTTTATTATTTTATTAATTACTTTTATAAATTATTTTAAATATTTTTCGCATACTTAATTTCATAGCCCAATTCCAAGCCAATTTTCGGACCCAAATACCAGCCCATACCTCAGAAGACCTTGGCCCAATCTCCCCTGGTCCATAAAGCTGCCCCTTTATTCCAACCCGGCCGGGACCCGTCTTCTCGACCCGCCCAGTTCATCTTTTAAATCCTGGCCGTTGGTCTCTCAAGATCAATGGCCCGTCGCTTACCCAAGCCCTTTTAATTAACCAAACCCGGAAACCCTACCTCATTTCCCACCTAACAGCCACCGCCAAACTCTCTCAAATGTTCTCTCTTCTCTGAAAGAAACCCTAGCGGTTGCCTTCCCCAATCTTCTCCAAATCCGATCAAGTCATGGATTTCCAGTAACATTCACTTACCTTTTACGGACTATCTCATTGTTTCTTATAAGACTATAGTATTACATAGTCTTGGCCCAAATTTTGGAAAGTACCAATCTCCCAAATCAAGTGTCATCGCCTTCAATCTTTGATATTTTGAATATATTTCGTTTGTATACACTCACTACAAGGCCATATGGGTCCGATTCAGTGAGAGTCTTTACTATTTTTGTTCTTCTCTTGAACTAGGAATTGCCTGACTTCTCCTAAATTGATTCTGAATGCTATTCTTTCCTTTTTGTGTTTAATCGACTGTTTTTCTTGTTTGTGTGTTTAATTTTGCTACTATATAAACACATCCCCAACTCCCCTAAAATAGACCTTAACTACTGTTATTACTCTCTCACTCTCACTCGTTCTACTATTCTAAATTTTGAGATCTTGGCCAGCTGAAAGCCAAGGCCACCGGAATTCGATTATTGCTTTTTTCTCACTGTGAGCACTGCCTGGGGTTCACTTGAAACCCTTGAGAATTCTGACGCATTGGGATTTTGGGAGTCCTGTTGTTCTTTCTCTACTACTTCTGACTGAACTACTCTTGGCATTTGATTTTTCCTTTATTTGCTCGTTAATTTGCAACTGGTGAGTACCTTGACTCTTGCAATTATATGCTCTTTTACTTGTGTTCATGCTCTGTATATCCATGTTGTTCGAATTTTTGTGAACCACTATGATTTTGGGGTTGTGTTGTCTTTATTTGCAATCCTATCCGCCTTGAAGTTAGTCTGTAGTCCTCTATTTTCTAGCATCCAAACCTGCCTAAATCCGATACTTTTATATTTGCTCATTACGTGTGACTTTTGCTCATCTTAAACCTTCTTAGTTTACTATGTTTATGTATACATGCGTTTCCTATATTTGTTGCTTGCCCATCCTCATGCCTTGCTAAAACTCCTAGGAAACTAATTCATGCCCAGAATTTGTTTGAATGTACTTGTTTCTGCTAAGTCTTTCATGTACAAACTGCTACTTTCTTGAGATGAATCTGTGATCATGTGAATTCCATATGCCAATGCTGTTTCAATTCCCAGGCAAACCTTTTTCTCAGCTATTTGTGAACTTTGATGTTATGTTATCATTATGGGCTCACTGATTGTTTAAGACATATATGGTAAGTTCCAAAATATATTTAGCATATTCTCCCCATGTGTAGTCAACTAGAATAAATCCTGGCCCTCGTCATGTGATGCATATTTTCCATGTTAACCTAGAAGTTGGCTCATTTTCATCTGCCATTAGTTCTTACATTTTTTTTAAGATTTAGAACCTCTGTGTCATGACTAATACCCGGCATGTTAGGTTCTTCATGCTCAAGTTGTTTGTTATATTGTTTATGATCATATTAGGTCCATGTTAGAGATTTACATAAGAAAATTGCTATCCTCTTTGGTTGTGATTCTGCTAGACTTTCATAATTAGGACTCTTGTCTCTAAAGTCTCTTTCAGGATGATATGGATCATGCTTCTCTTTAAAAATCTACTTAGAATGTTTTCCTATCTTACAGTGTTTAATTTTGTTGATGTAAACCTGTTTTTCCTGGAAAACATAACATGAACTTGCTTCATATGTGTCTTGTGTGCCTTTCTTGTTTATGTGTCTTGGGCTCTTGGCTAGAGCTATTGATGGCTACAACTTTAGGAACTAAGTGTTTAAAATGTTTCATGAGTATTTCGTTATTTGTATAATCTGGCACCCCTTTGGGTAAGTAAGTTATTTATTGGGCCTGGGATTGACCCATGTGTGTTGTTGGACCTTGGAACTGGATTCAAGTGTGCTCTATTTGTCCTGTGAGCTTGTGGCTTGGGCTTACTGTTTGTCCTAAGAAGGCCTGGGGATACCTTTGGGTTATTTTTGCAACGGGCCTGTAATTACTTTAGTGGGATTATATTTGTTTCAGTCTGTATTTTGTCATATTCAAGTTTGTATCATCTCATTTGGCCCTGTAATGACTTGTAATAACAAACAATGGGAAAATTAATAAAAATGGGAGGCTGGAATATTTTAATGCTCGCACGAACGGGTAGAAAACATGCCTATAGAATTTAATTGCCTTGTTTGATATTTGTTTTGACATGCTTTGATTCTACATACTAATAAAAATCATGTCTATAGGAATCACGCACACACTTCACTTGACTTGTCTAGCACTGGTAGATCATCCAAAACATGTCAGCTTAAGTAATTGCTACACATGTTTCCATTTCTAATACCGAATGCTTGTAGACAACATGTTTATATGGATTTAACATCTTGTTTAATTATTAGACAGCATGCCTATAGTATGCAATAATATACGCCTTCGATAATGCTCATCTAGATACCATGAATATAGGGGTTTACTTAATTAATCAACTGTTTTCTGTTACTTTTATACTGCCCCACCTAGACAATATGCCTATAGGGATAAGTATGTTCCAAATCAAATTCGAGTGCCACCTGTTAGAAATCCTGCCTATAGGATATTCTCACTCACCTAGAAGAACTGTTTAAGAAATTAACACTGCTAATTTTTGACTCTCAAAGTTGTTTTACTGCCTCATTGCGCCACAATTAGATATCATGCCTAAAGGGTTTGTAACATTTATTAGCTGCAAATTCATTAATCTAAGGCTGTAGTACTTTCTGTACGATGCTGGAAATCAGAATCATATAGAAACTATGCCTATAGAAACAAATGCCTACTATTCTAAATCTTAACTATCTACTGCCTAAATTTGCCCGTGTGCATTTCTTGCTTATGTGTTGAGGCGAACTTGAGCCATTTGTTATCTTTATGTGAAGTCCTATATGTTTTGAATGCGTGCCTAATTTTATCATTTTGAGCATCCTAAATAAAGTCTGGAACGAGCCAATAGTAGGTCCAAAGCCCCCAGGATCTTAGGCATGGGACGGGTAGTGATCGGGTAACATGAGATGATAGTCTGTGCCCGCTAAATAATATGAGCAACCGCTATCCTAATGTAGTCGTGAAGTATTATTTATATTGCACGAGGTGATCCTTTAGGCTAAAAAACTTAGGACCCCTTCCCTTTATGTGTTTGATGTTCACACGTAGTCATCAAATATAGACCAACGCAATTGTATCCTTGTAACCTTTGAGACTCGTATTTATATAGTTTAATTCTTATGTTGTTTTCTTTACACTTGCTTATATTATAATAGAACCTTTAAATTTTGCGTCTTTCTTCACTTATATGATCACCTAGCTTAATTATAATTCAATAATCCACATAGCATAATACTTCAGCCGGGACCCATATTTGTGGACCTCGAAGAATGCCTAACACCTTCTCTTTGAGGTAATTTGAGCCCTTACCCGATCTTTGGTGACGTATAATCAAGCAGAGTTATTTGTAAATAGGTTCTCTAACGCACCTTAACATCATTAGGTGACGGCTCTTCTCTTTTAATACCCATTAAAAGAGTTGTCACATGTCGTAACCCGCTTTTGCGAGAAAACGGGGCGTGACAACATGGCGACTCTGCTGGAGAATTACACTTTGGCTCTTACCATAACAAAGTTGACTTATGTGGATTATTTGATAACATGAACATCCCTTTCCTTATTTCCTTCATTTGTTTAAATTGTTATGACATGCATATCCCTCCCCTTATTTTCCTTTATTTTGCTATGACATGCATATCCCTTCCCTCATTTTCCTTTATTTTGCTATGACATGAAACATCCCCTCCATGTTTCCCTTTATTGCTATGACATGTACAAGACTGATATATCATGTTTCTGCCATCCCTTTCCCATTATTTGTTTTATTCTCATTTTCGTGAGTTAAACTAACTTCCCTCTTATGTCTTTCCTTTTTATTTTATTTCTCATGTTCATCTTTATCATAATACTTACTGTTTTTATGCACTTTCATCATATAAATATTTGGCAACGTGTTACGATTTTGCATAAAGCAGGCTCAACATCATACTTCACTCAAGCCTATTATCGACATAGAGGTATTTGATGAGTGTCCGCGCTTTTCTAAAAATACCCTTTTAAACCAGAAAGGCTTATTTGTGGTATACTAGTCAATCAGCGGTACAGTCGACGGTCCCGTCCCTTTCCCTCTTAAGTTGTCCACTTGAGAGTACCTGTCTAGACCTTTCTAGAAAACCCTACTCCAATTTGAAATATACATGCATCATGTCAAACCTAGTACGGATTGAGATGTCATTAACATATCAACCCATTTAGATGAACCTTGAACAAAGTCCAATGGGATTTCCATAATACCAAAGGACACCATCATACTATGTGCATTACTTGGAGAAAATCGTATCAACATGCGGATCATTATTGCGTAAATAGTCGAATCTTAAGGGCAAAAGGGCTAAATTTTATTTGCTTGCAGAAAATGAAGCACGAAATCCCTAGGTTCGGTATGTTTCAGAATATCCCCCCAACTAAATTGGTTGGTGGAATGACCTTGCGCCTTGTGACAGAAATCATATGAGAAGGATATTGGGTAATTTTCCATCTTTGCTGAACATTCAACTAAACATTGAACTAATCGAGGCTGCTACCATGTTCTGGGATGGGAAGAGAGCCGTTTTCCAATTCGGCAATATAGAAATGATTCCTCTCCTGGAAGAAATAGGGGGTTTCGCCAAGTTACCATGGGATAGTCCAGGACTATTGGTGCCAGAGAATCGCACTCCAAGGGGTTTTCTGAAAATGTTGGGATTTAAGAAGAATGATGAACTGGTCTGTCTAAAGAAATCATACATCCCCTTTGAATTTCTCTATGAGCTTTGTGGGCATAGAAAATCATATCGACATCATCATGAGGAGCTAGCCATTACCTCTCTGGGATTGGTGCACCGCTGGGTTTATGATTTCATAGTCCGTTTCTTGGGTTTGTTGATCTTTCTGATGCAAGGGGGAAGAAGTCATACTCGCTTAGCCATGGTCTCCAAGGCCTTAATAAAGGGTATCGAGAGGCAAAAGTACACTATTATCCCAATGATCTTAGTTGAGATGTACCGTGCTCTGGATCGGTGCAAGCATGGGTTCGGACACTTTGAGGGTTGTAATCTCTTGCTACAAGTTTGGCTGCTAGAACACTTTCAGAGGGGTGAGTATCGCTAGGAGCTTCTGCGAAGGCTAGTGAATGACTACATAGCTAGTCATCATTCAAAGAAAATGACGTTCATTCTAGACATTTTTGCAAAGCCTGGAAATGCTATAAGCTGGGTGCATTTCTTCAGCAATCTGACAGACGAGCAAGTGAATTGGATGTTTGAATAGTTTCCTAGTAGTGAGTTTATTATTAGATCCAAAGGATCTACTCATTTAGTATTTATCGGGTTGCGAAGCATATACCCTTATGCTCCTATAAGGGTAATGAGGAAAGCTGGAAGGAAACAAGTCGTACCTCGGGTTTCCAACATGGTTCAGTATAAGGCATATTTCAAAGGGGATGTCATCCCATTTAAGTTCGAAGTGCAGCACATGAGGAACCAAAAGATCATCATGGAAGGACAGACTATTGAACTAGACAGGTATCACGCCGATCATATGCACTACTATATCTTGTGGGTGGAGGACAACATAGCCCGGGATGTCAAAACAGAGGTNGAAACAAGCCGTACCTCATGTTTCCAACATGGTTCAGTATAAGGCATATTTCAAACGGGATGTCATCCCATTTAAGTTCGAAGCGCAACACATGAGGAACCAAAAGATCATCATGGAAGGAGAGACTATTGAACTAGACAGGTATCACGCCGATCATATGTACTACTATATCTTATGGGTGGAGGACAACATAGCCCGGGATGTCAAACCGGAGGACAATCTGAAAGACAGAATCATAAATAAGGTGGTTGAGGCACAAATGAAGTATAAGAGGCTAAGAAAAAGGGTGTTCAAATTTGAATCCAAGCATCTAGAGCTACATAAAGTGAACATGGAGGCGATCAGAGAATGGAAGGAGATTGCAAATAAGTCGACAGAGAGGTTAGAATATCTAGAACAAGGATTGATGGAACTATAGGGGAAGATAAGAAAGAGGATTTGGGATTGTCAAGGCAAGAACGATGATGAATGAGGGAAGCTGGCAAAGGCTTACTTCTTTCTAGACTAGATTAGATTTCGATGCAATAAGGCTTGATGCCATTAGTGACTATTATTTTGATTTAGTAAAAGATTGATTTGGCTTATTTTTGCATTAATGGAATGAGGCAAACGTTGGCATGAATTTTCTCCAAGTCTATGTGTCGCTTAGTCCTACCTCACGCATAATGAGGTCCCCAAATTAGGACGCGAATTATTGCATAACCTTATGTGATACATGCTTAAATATTGCAAATACTCTTTTACTTCGTCTTACTAACTTGGTTACCTTTTGCTTTTTCTTTATTTTGATTACTCCCATTCCCAAAGGTTGGTTCGTGCATTCTAGCATTATCAGCATACCACAGTAGATCCATAGGTCCTCCTCCTCCTCTACCTAGCGATTAGAAAAACAAAGGCAAAGGTAAAAGAAATATGGATGATCTAAGTGGTAATCGAAGAGACAATGCTACCATAGCAGAAAATGTTGAAACCACGGACGGGAGAAGTACGTCAAGACAGAATAAGTTAGCCCTATATTTGGAGCCGAAAATTTTGGAGCTGCAGAGTGAGCTTGAGCAGGTCCAAAATCTGGCAAACCTTTCCCTTAATCTAAATGTCCCTACATCAACCAACAAAACACAACCACTCAGAACCAAACACCACCACAAACCACCCAAACCAAAATCCACCACCCATAGATCCACAAAATCCTCCCTCCACACACTAGTATCACAATATCGCACCTTCTCAAAATCTTAATCTACCACCAGTGCAAATCCCTCAACAACAACACCATCACCCGATCCAATATCTGCAAACTACCACTTATCACACTCCTCAAAACGCACCACAACTTACCCCTGATCCCCCTCAAACTTTAATCAATGATCATCCATATACCCAAGTCCTGGGAACTCATCGAGGCAACCCGATATACATGGAAACCCTTCCCCATACCCCACAACAACCCATATACATACCTGAGCCAACCGAGAAAGACTTACTCATTCAAAACATGGTAGAAGAACTCAAGAAACTGACAGGGAGAGTCTAAGGTGTTGAAGGTAGGAAGGGTGTTGAAGGTTTAAAATACGAAGATTTGTGAATCCAACCAGATGTAGAACTGCCAGAGGGTTACAACCCCCCCTCCCTCCCAAGTTTGAGATGTTTGGTGGCACTAGTGATCCAAAGGTGCATTTAAGAACCTACTGCGACAAGCTTGTAGGAGTGGGTAAGAATGAATAAATCCGCATGAAACTGTTCATGCGAAGTCTTACAGGAGACGCATTATCTTGGTATATTAGTCAGAATCCGAAGAAGTGGGCAAATTGGGTGAGCAAGGCATCAGATTTCATGGACAAATTCAGATTTAATACGGAGAACGCGCCACACATTTTCTATATTCAGAACCTCAAGAAGAAGCCGACAGAAACCTTCCACGAGTATACTACTCGTGAGAGATTAAAGGCCGCCAAGATGAGGCCACCACTTGAAGAAGAACAAATAAACAAGTTCCCTGTCATAGCTCAGGATCCACAGTATTACGAAATGTTGATGGTTATCGAGAATCACAAGTTCTCAGACATCATCAAGTTAGGAGAAAGGATAGAAGAAGGAATCAAGAGTGGGATGGTGACCAATTTCGAGGCCCTACAAGCAACAAACATAGCCTTGCAATTAGGAGGCATCTTGAAGAAGAAAGAAGTGGGTATCGTGATGGTAGCCTAGGGCCCTAAGTCTCCCCTTACATATCAAACACCTCTACCCACATATCAACCATCATCTCCAAAATTCCAATACCCTGCCACCACCTACCATGCCTATAATACCAAACCTATATATTACCATTCACCTCCGGCCAACCGCCAAAATTACCCAAAACCACAATCAAACTTTGACCGTAGAGCTCCCAGACAATACACCCCAATCATTTAACCCATAGCTCAACTGTATAAGAAACTACAGGTTGCTGGTTACGTCACCCATATTCTTGCTATTGCAGTTGAGAATCCTTCCCTATGGGTTAACCCCAACAAAACTTGTGAATATCACTCAGTCATGAAGGGTCATACCATTGAGGAATGCCCATGTTGAAGGACAATATTCAGACGATGATCAACACCAAGGTTATAAAGGCAAAGGAAGCCATACTAAATGTCCGTAATAACCTTTTCCCGGATCATAGGGGTGAGGTGAATATGATAGAAACTGATGAGGAATGGGATCAGGAAGGAGCTATTGGACTTATTCGAAATGGGGATGCTCCTAAAACATCACTTGTCACCCTCTCGCTGATTGTGGCAAAAACCCAGGTACTATTTAAGGTCGAGGTAGCCACGCCTTTCACTGTAATGGTAGCTCCTACGCCATATTATAAGTCTGATGCCATCCCAAGGGATTATGTTGTGGAGGCAAGAAGAAAAGTAAAAGCCAAGATGGAAGAGACAGGTGTTGCGCAAGGTGTAACCGGAACCAACAGAGTTTACCCACCTGAGAATCTTGGAGGAACAAGCAAAGAAACTGCATCTAAGCCACTCGTCGTTAAGACAGGCACTAACGATCTTTGGAGGAAGGTAGAAGCGAGGGAGTACTCTGTTGTTGATCACCTGAACAAGACCCCCGCCCAAATATCCATCTTATCGCTATTTAAAATTCAGATACGCACAAGAATGCACTGATGAAAGTGTTAAGTGAATCTTATATACCCGCCGGTATCACCAGTGGGGATATGGATATGGCTAACATGGTTGGACAGGTAATGGAGAGTCACAAAATTACTTTCCACGAAGATGAGTTACCGCCAGAAGGGTTGAGTCACAACAAAGCGTTGCATATCACTGTGCAATTTGAAGATAAGTTCATTCCCAGGGTCCTGATATATGGGGGTTTGAGCCTGAACATATGCCCGTTAACCAATCTAAAAGGACTGGACAAAGGTTTGCACGAGATACGTATGGGAAGCATGAATGTGAAAGCATTCGATAGATCTTAGAGAGCCACTATCGGAGTAATCAACCTTGATCTACAGATGGGCCCAACCTGGTTTGATGTTAAATTCCAAGTGCTAGAAATATCCGCCACCTACAACTTGTTGTTGGGATGACCATGGATACACGTAGTTGGGGCAGTCACTTCTACTCTGCACCGGACTGTGAAGCTCGAGTGGAATCATAAAGAGGTGATTATTCACGGAGATAGAAGCAACCCTATTTACACCAACCAGACTGTTCCAGTTATCGAAAATATGAAGAAATTGGAAGGAGAAACATACCACCGCATTGAATGGGTAAACGCAATTAAGAAGGATCGGTGGTGGAGCAATAAGATAGAATGCATATTGGTGTGGTCGGGATATAAACCAGGCAAGGGTCTTCGCCGAAAGCTTCAAGGGATCATGGAACCCATACGACCACAGTATAATGGAACAACCTTTGGACTCGGGTACGAATATACTGTGCAAGAATACCAGGATTGGACACCGCCATGGCGCACCAATTATTATCCATTGGAACAACCCAAACCACGACTGCACCAGACATTCCGCAAGACTGACATGATTTGGGGATCCGAGGAAGATGAGATTTTGGCTGGTATAAAGAAGCTATTTCTGGAAGAGAAAAATATGGACTGTAACTCTTTTTAGAGGAGGAGGAAGACCTTATCATTTAGACGGTGGGAGAAGCAATTGTTCTCAAGAACTAGACTGCTGCACCATCCCGGGCTCGCCGAGTACCTGGGTAGCCTTGGCAGAATTAACATGCTTTATTTTCAAACCTCTTAAGCACTTAATTGGTAAAATGAGCGCTAGAAGTAAGGAAAGAACTTGGGTGTCTTTTGAGTGGAACCAATAAGAGGAAAAAAGGTGCACTTATATTGTAAGGAATACACCACTAGGGAAAAGTATAGAAGAGAAATATTGTTGTTGAAAAAAGAAAAAAAGAAAAATATCTGCAAGAATATATATATATCAGAAGAAATAAACACATGATCTTGTCCTTACTAGTAAGTGTGAGTGAAAGTCATGCCTAAAGAAAAAGAAAGTATTCTTGGGTGATATTTTTTGTGGAGTTGAAATTGAGTTGAATACATGTGTTGATATCCAATTCTGCCCTCGTACTTTTATAAATATCATATATATACTTTTAAAATATCAGGTTTTGCATCATTACTCAATTTACAAGAGTCATATAAGTATTTTCTATAATTTTCCATAATTGTTAAGGCGTTAAAATTGATTTTCTTGCATTTAAATTGTTCAAATATTTATTAGTTACCCTTTCAAACTATTTTGTGAAGGCTTAATCATCCAAATTTATTATTTAAACACAAATATATCTTTAATACCATTTTCTATTCAGTTAATAAAATTACGTTTGTATTTTTAGCTATTTATACAAATTTTGCAATAATAGCCTCTATTCTAAACACAATTGCATTATTTACATTATTATACTAAAGTAGCATTTTTTATATTTTTATAATATTAAGTTACTATATGTAATCATTCTACTAAGTAAATAATATTGTTTCTTATTTTATTAATCACTTTTATAAATTATTTATATAATTTTCACATACTTAATTTGATAGCACAATTCCAAGCCAACTTTTGGACCCAAATACCAGCCCAGACCTCAGAAAAACTTGGCCCAATCTTCCCTGGCCCAACCAAGCGACCCCTTTATTCCAACCCAGTCGAGACACGTCTTCTCGACCCGCCTCATTCTTCTTTTAAATCCTAGCCATTGATCTCTCAATACCAATGACCCTCGCTCACTCAAGACCTTTTAATTAACCAAACTCGGAAACCCTACCTCATTTCGTACCTAACAGCCGCCCCCTAACCCTCTCAATTGTTCTCTCTTCTCTGAAAGAAACCCTAGCAGCCGTCTTCCTTAATCTTCTTCAAATCCGATCAAGTCATGGATTTCCTCTGTGATTCACTTACCTTTTTCGGATTATCTTATTGTTTCTTACAAGACTATGGTATTATATATTACTGGTCCAATTTTTGGCAACTTGCAATCACCCAAATCAAGTGCCATCGCCTTCAATCTTCGAGATTTAGATGATATTTCGTCTGTATACACTCACTACCAGGCCATATGGGTCCAATTCAGTAAGATTGTTTACTATTCTTGTTCTCCGTCTTGAACTAGGGTTTTCTCTTTTAATCCTAAATTAATTCAGAATCGATTTCACATGTTTTTCTTTCTTTTTTGTATTTAATCGACTACTTGTTTCTTGTTTGTGTGTTTAATGTTGCTACTATATAAACCATCTCCAACTCTCCTAAAACACACCTTAACTACTGCTATTACTCTCTCACTCTGTTGTTGATCACCTGAACAAGACCCCCGCCCAAATATTCACCTTATCCCTATTGCAAAATTCATATGCGCACAAGAATGCCCTGATGAAAGTGTTAAGTGAAGCTTATATACCCGCCGCTATAACCAGTGGGGAGATGGATAATATTGTTGGACAGGTACTAGGAAGTTACAAAATTACTTTCCACGAAGATGAGTTACTTCCAGAAGGGTTGAGTCACAACAAAGCATTGCACATCACTGTGCAATTTGAAGATAAGTTCATTGTCATGGTCCTGATAGATGGGGGTTTGAGCCTGAACATATGCTCGTTAACCACTCTGAAAAGACTGGGCAAAGGCCTGCACGAGATACGTATGAGAAGCATGAATGTGAAAGCGTTCGATGGATCTTAGAGAGCCACTATCGGAGTAATCAACCTTGATCTACAGATGGGCCCAACCTGGTTTGATGTTAAATTCCAAGTGCTAGAAATATCTGCCACCTACAACTTGTTGTTGGGATGACCATGGATACACGCAGTTGGGGCAGTCGCTTCTGCTTTGCACCGGGCTGTGAAGCTCAAGTGGAATCATCACAAGTGATTATTCACGGAGATAGAAGCAACCCTATTTACACCAACCAGACTGTTCCAATTATCGAAAATATGAGGAAATTGGAAGGAGAAACATACCACCGCATTGAACGGGTAAACGCAATTGAGAAGGATAGGTGGTGGAGAAATAAGATAGAAAGAATATTAATGTGGTCGGGATATGAACCAGGCAAGGGTCTTGGCCGAAAGCTTCAGAGGATCATGGAACCCATACGACTACAGTATCATGGAACAACCTTTGGACTCGGGTACGAATATACTGTGCAAGAATACCAGCATTAGACACCGCCATGGCGCACCGATTATTATCCGCTGGAACAACCCATACCACCATTGCACCAGACATTACGCAAGACTGACATGATTTGGGGATCCGAGGAATTATGAGATTTTGGTTGGTATAAAGAAGCTATTTCTGGATGAGAAAAATATCGACGACAGCGCAATTTTGGAGAAGGGGGAACACCTTACTATTCAGACGGTGGGAGAAGGAGTTGTTCTCAAGAACTGGACTGCTGCATCATCCCGAGCTCACCGAGCACCTGGGTAGCCTTGGCAGAATTAACATGCTTTATTTTCAAACCTCTTAAAGAACTTAATTTGTAAAATGAGCACTAGAAGTAAGGAGAGAACTTGGGTGACTTTTAAGTGGAACTAATGAGAGGAAAAAGGTGCACATATATTGTAAGGAATACACCACTAGGGGAAATTATAGAAGAGAAATATTGTTGTTGAAAAAAGAAAAAAAGAAAAAATATCTGCAAGAAAATATATATATATATATATATATA
>AWOL01S0235286.1:2747-13863 GCA_000715115.1 Nicotiana otophora | reverse complement strand
TGGGCCCGTCCCCCCGGACCCGGATTGTCTTAAATATTTCGTGCCATCAAACACGATCGAAGGAACAATAGTCACCACACCGCCATGACCGTAGTTTTTTGGCGTTTATGGCTATAAAACTAGAATTCCGCCCGATTCCCAGATTTTCTTTGTGATAAAGCCCACGCCTTTCGCATGGTCCCGCCCACCATGACAGTTTCAGGTTTTTTGGCATTTTACGACCATAAAATAGGAAGTTCGCCTGATTTCATGATTTTTGTATGCTACAGCACAAGGACTTCCCAGGCGGGCACCCATCCTTGCACCACTCTTGCTCAAGCACGCTTAGCTTTGGAGTTCTGATGGGATCCGGTGCGTTAGTGATGGTATGATCGCATCTGACATTCCTTGCACTCTAAATTCTCTTAACACCTTTCCTTCTTCCGCTTTAGGTGCGAAGGTGTAAAGCCTTAAAACGACATAAACTTTACAACCATTTATCCGTTTTACGCAATTCCTCTTTTGATTTTAACTATTTTTCACGGGCAAATGCATTCACCAACAACAACAAGCCGCGCTCAACGATAATATCACAATCAGAGGGCCCGTAAGGCCTAGCGATATGCCTATCATACTAGGCTGCATGGAACGACGGCATCGTAACTAGACATTTTACAGATGTAGCGACATGTCAAGTGCAATGGTGTTAAGCCCGTAAATATTTTCCTTATTTACTGTATATTGCTTGTTTTCATAATTATTTGCTTTAAAACAATTGTTATTTCGTGTAAAAAAAATATCATTTATATAAAGTAAACTCATTTGTGAATTTATTAGACCTGTCGTCGATATATTAAAAGAGGATGCATAATTTGCCAAAAAAGAGGCCCGGTCCCCCAGACCTGGATCGCCTTATTTTTTTTCAGGCCATCAAAAATGACCTAAGTAACCATAGTCATATCCATTCCATGACTGTTCCAAATGTTTTGGCGTTATTTACTTAGGGGATCGCCTTAAATTTTTCGGGCCATGAATAAAGACCTAAGGAACCATAGTCACCACCCCTCCATGATCATTCCAAGTCTTTTGGGCTTTTAAGGCCATAAAACTGGAAATCCGACCGATTCTCTAATTTTTGTGTGATATAGCCCACGCCTTCCGCAAGGACCCGATCCCCCAGACCTGGATGGCCTTTATTTTTTTCGGGCTATCAAAAATGACCTAAGGAACCATAGTCACATCTATGCCATGACCGTTCCAAATTGTTTGGCATTTTACGACCATAAAACTCGAATTCCACGCCTTCCGCATGGGCCCGGGACCCGAAACCCAAATTGTCTTAAACTTTTTTAGGCCATGCAAAATTGCCTAATGTACCATAGTCACCACCCGCCATGACCGTTCCAAGTTTTTTGGCATTTTACGACCATAAAACTGGAAGTTCGCCTAATTCTCTGATTTTTGTCTGCTACATACAGCCCACGCCTTCCGCATGGTCCCGGCCCCAGGACCCAGATCGCCTTAATTATTTTTCGGGCCATTAAAAACTACCTAAGGAACCTTAGTTACCGTCCCGCCATGACCGTTCCAAGTTTTTTGGCGTTGTACGGTCATAAAACTAGAATTCTACTCGATTCTCTGATTTTCGTATGCTAAAGCTCATGCCTTCCGCATGGGCCCGGATCCGGATCTTCTTAAATCTTTCGTGCCATCAAACGCGATCGAAGGAACAATAGTCACCTCCCTGCCATGACCATTTCAAGTTTTTTGGCGTTTTACGGCTATAAAACTAGAATTCCATTTGATTCCCTAATTTTCTTTGTGATATAGCCCACGCCCTTCGCATGGTTCTGCCCACCATGATCGTTTCAGGTTTTTTGGCATTTTACAACCATAAAATAGGAAGTTCGCCCGATTCCATGATTTTTGTATGCTACAGCCCACTCCTTTCGCATGCTCCCAGATCCAGATCGTCTTAATTCTTTTGGGCCATTACAACCTACCTAAGGAACCTTAGTCACCGCCCTGCCATAACCGTTCCAAGTGTTTTGGCATTTTACGGTCATTTTCTTGGGCTATAGCCCACGCCATCCGCATGGGCCCGTGCCCCCGGACCCGGATTGCCTTAAATTTTTCGAGCCATCATAAATGACCTAACGAATCATAGTCACCACCCCTCCATAACCGTTCCAAGTTTTTTGGGGTTTTAAGGCCATAAACCTGGAAATTCGCCCGATTCGCTAATTTTTGAGTGATATAGCCACGCCTTCTGCAAGGGCCCGGTCCCCTAGACCTGAATGCCCTTTGTTTTATTCGGGCCATCAAATATGACCAAAGGAACCATAGTCACATCCATTCCATGACCGTTCCAAAATTTTTGGCACTTTACGACCATAAAACTCGAATTACACGCCTTCTACATGGGTCCCGGTCCCCGGATCCGGAACGCCTTAATTTTTTTTTGGGCCATCTAAAACTACCTAAGGAACCTTAGTCACCGCCCCGCCATGACCGTTCCATGTTTTTTGGCGTTTTACGGTCATAAAACTAGAATTTTGCTCGATTCCCTAATTTTCGTGTGTCCACGCCTTCCGCATGGGCCCCGGACCCAGATCGTCTTAAAATCTTTCGGGCCATCCAAAGCAACCGAAGGAACCATATTCACCGCCCCGCCATGACCGTTTCAAGTTTTTTGGCATTTTACGGCCATAAAACTAGAATTCCGCCTGATTCCCTAATTTTCGTTGTGCTATAGCGCACGCCTTCCGCATGGGCCCGGGCCCCCGGACCCGAATCGCCTTAAACGCATTCGGGCCATCACAAACGTCCAAAGGGAATGATATTCTCCGCCATGCCATGACCGTTCCAATATATTGGCACTTTACGGCCATAAAACTAGAATTCCGCCTGATTCCCTAATTTTCATTGTGCTATAGCGCACGCCTTCCGCATGGGCCCGGGCCCCCGGACCCGAATCGCCTTAAACGCATTCGGGCCATCACAAACGTCCAAAGGGAATGATATTCTCCGCCATGCCATGACCGTTCCAATATATTGGCACTTTACGGCCATAAAACAAGAATTCCGCCCGATTTACTAATTTGCGTGTGCTATAGCCCACGCCTTCCGCATGGGCTCTGGCCCCCGGACCCGGAATGCCTTAAATATTACGGGCCATAAATAATGACCTAAGGAACCATAGTTATCGCACCGCCATGATCGTTCCAAGTTTATTGCATTTTATGGCTATAAAACTGGAAATTCGCCCAATTCCCTAATTGTCACGTGATATAGCCCACACCTTTCGCATGGGCCCAGGCCCCCGGACCCGGATCGCCTTAAATTTTTCCGGACCATAAAAAATGACCTAATGAACCATAGTCACCGCCCTCCATGACCGTTCCAAGTTTTTGAAGTTTTACGACCATAAAACTAGGATTTCACTTAA
The DNA here is from genome assembly GCA_000715115.1 of Nicotiana otophora. Taxonomy (NCBI): domain Eukaryota; kingdom Viridiplantae; phylum Streptophyta; class Magnoliopsida; order Solanales; family Solanaceae; genus Nicotiana; species Nicotiana otophora. The sequence continues at coordinate 10,436 of AWOL01S0235286.1, read as the reverse complement.
TTCCCTAATTTTTATGTGCTATAGCTCACGCCTTCTGTATGTGCCCAGCCCCCAAACCCGGATCGCCTTTAATTTTTACGGGACATCAAAAATGACCTAAGGAACCATAGTCACATCCCTTCTAATTTTCATGTGCTATAACCCCGCCTTCCGCATGGGCCCGGGACCCTAGACCCCGATCGGCTTAAATTTTTTGGGCCGTAAAAAATGGCCTAATGTACCATAGTCATCGTCTGACATGACCTTTCCCAGTTTTTTGGCATTTTACGAATATAAAACTGAAAGTTCGCCCGGTTCCTTGATTTTCATGTGCTACAGCCCACAACTTCCGCGTGGTCCCGGCCCTAGGACCCGGATGCCTTAATTTTTTTCGGTCCATCAAAAACTACCTAAGGAACCTTAGTCACCGTCCCGCTATGACCGTTCCAAGTTTTTTGGCGTTTTACTGTCATAAACTAGAATTCTACATGATTCCCTAATTTTTGTATGTTATAACCCACGCCTTTCGCATGCGCCTGGGCCCCCGGAACCGGTTCGCCTTAAATTTCCCGGGCCATAGAAAATGACCTAAGAAACTATAGTCATCGCCCCACCATGACCGATCCAAGGTTTTGGCATTTTACGGCCATAAAACTAGAATTGCGCCCGATTGCCTCATTTTCGTGTGCTATATACCACACCTTCTGCATGGGCCTGGGCCCATGGACCGGATCGCCTTAAATTTTTTTGAGCCATTACAAATGACCTAACTAACCATAGTCACTGCCCCGCCATGATCGTTCCAAGTGTTTTGGGGGTTTAAGGCCATAAAACTAGAAATTCGCCCGATTCTCTAATTTTCGTGTGATATAGTCCACAACTTCTGCATAGGCCCGGATCGCCTTAAGTTTATCTGGATCATCAAAAATGTCCTAATAAACCATAGTCATCACCCTCCATGACCGTTCCATGTTTTTGGCGTTTTACGATCATATAACTAGAATTTCGCCTAATTCCCTCATTTTCGTGCGCAATAGCCCACGCCTTCCGCATGGGCCCAGTCCTCTAGACTTGGATCGCCTTTAATATTTTTGGGGAATCCAAAGTGACCTAAGGAACCATAGTCACATCCCTTCCATGACCGTTCAAAGTTCTTTAGCATTTTACGGCCATAAAACTCAAATTTCGCCCGATTCCCTAATTTTTCGTGTGCTATAACCCACGCCTTCTGCATGGGCCCGGAACCCCAGACCCGGACCGTCTTAAATTTTTTCAAGTCATGAAAAACGGCCTAATGTACCATAGTTACCACCCGCCATGACCGTTCTAGGTTTTTTGGCATTTTACGACCATAAAACAGGAAGTTTGCCCGATTCCCTGATTTGCGTGTGCTACAGCCCAAGCCTTTCACATGCTCCCAGCCCTCGGACCCGGTTACTTTTTTTTGGACCATCAAAACATACCTAGGTAACCTTATTCACCGCCCCTCCATGACCGTTCTAAGTGTTTTGGCGTTCTACAGTCATAAAACTAGAATTCTGCCCCATTCCCTCATTTTTGTGTGTTATAACCCACGCCTTCTGCATGGGTCTGGGCCCCCGGACCCGGATCGCCTTAAAAGTTTCTGGGCCATCAAAAGCAACTGAAGGAACCATATTCACTACCCCACCATGACCGTTCCAATATTTTGGCATTTTACAGATATAAAACAAGAAGTTCGCTCGATTTCTTGATTTGCGTGTTCTATAGCCTACGCCTTTCGCATGGACTTGGGCCACCGGACACGAATCGCCTTGAATTTTCCGGGCCATAAAAAATGACCTAAGAAACCATAGTCATCGCCCTGCCATGACCGTTCCAAGTTTTGGGCGTTTTACGGTCATAAAACTAGAATTCTGCCCGATTTTTTAATTTTCGTATGCTATAGCCCACGCCTTCCACATGGGTTCGGTCCCCAGGACCCGGAATGCCTTAAAGTTTTCGGGCCATAAGCAATAACCTAATTAACCATAGTCGTCGCCCGACCATGATCGTTCGATATTTTGGCATTTTACAGCCATAAAACTAGAATTCTACCTCATTCCCTAATTTTTGTTGTGCTAAAGTCCACGCCTTCCGCATGGGCCCGGGCCCCCGAACCCGGATCACCTTAAAAGTTTTTGGGCAATCCAAAGCAACCAAAGGAACCATAGTCACCGCCCTGCCATGACCGTTCCAATATTTTGGCATTTTACTGACATAAAATAAGAATTCCGCTCGATTTCATGATTTGCGCATGTTATAGCCCACACCTTCCGTATGGGCATGGGCCCCCAGACCAGGATCACCGAAAATTTTCCGGGCCATAAAAATGACCTAAGTAACCATAGTCATCGCCCCTCCATTACCGATCCAAGTTTTTGGCGTTTCACGGCTATAAAACTAGAATTCCGTCCGATTGCCTCATTTTCGTGTCCTATATACCACACCTTCTGCATGGGCCTGGGCCCATGGACCCGGATCGCCTTAAATTTGTTTGGGCTATTACAAATGACCTAAGGAACCATAGTCAAAGCCATTCCATGACCGTTCCATGTTTTTTGGCATTTTACGGTCATAAGACTCGTATTCTGCCCAATTCCCTAATTTTCGTGTGCTATAGCCCACGCGTTCCGCATGTGCCCGGGCCCTCAGACCCGGATGGCCTTTAATTTTTTCGAGCCATCAAAAATGACCTGACATACCATAGTCACCGCACTGCCATGACAGTTCCATGTTTGTTGGCATTTTACGACCATAAAACTAGAAGTTCGCCAGATTCCCTGATTTTCGTGTAAAGCCCACGCCTTCCGCATGGTCCCGGCACCCGGACCTGGATTGCCTTAATTATTTTTTGGGCCATCAAAAACTACCTAAGGAACCTTAGTCACTTCCCTGTCATGACCGTTCCAAGTATTTTAGCATTTTACGACCATAAAACTAGAATTTCGCCTGATTCTCTCATTTTTGCGTGTGCTATAGCCCACGCCTTCCGCATGGGCTAGGGCCCCCGGACCCGGAATGCCTTAAATTTTCCAGGCCATAATAAATGACCTAATTAACCATAGTCATCGCCCCACCATGATCGTTCCAAGTTGTTTGGCGTTTTACAGCCATAAAACTAGAATTTCGCCGTATTCCTTGATTTTTGTGTGTTATAGCCCACACCTTCTGCATGGCCCCGTACCTTGGACCCTGATCGCCTTAAATTGTTCCGGACCATCAAAAATGACCTAAGGAACCATTTTCACCCTACTCTATGACCGTTCCAAGTGCTTTGGTGTTTTACGTCCATAAAACTAGAATCTCGCCTGATTCCCTCATTTTCTTGTGCTATAAGCCCACGATTTCCGCATGGGCCTGGGCCTTCGGACCCGGATTGCCTTAAATTTTTTGGACCATCAAAAATGACCTAACGAACCATAGTCACCGCGATGCCTTGACCGTTCCATGTTTTTTGGCATTTTACGGTCATAAAACTTTAATTATGATTGATTCCCTAATTGTCGTGTGCTATAGCCCACGCCTTGCGCATGGGCACGAGTCCCCGAACCTGGATCGCCTTATATTTTTCCGGGCCATAAAAAATGACCTAAGGAACCATAGTCACTGCCCTTCATGACCGTTTAAAGTGTTTTGACATTTTACGGCCATAAAACTGGAATTCCGCCTGATTTCTCGATTTTCATGTGCTATAGCTCACGCCTTCCGCATGGGCCCTGGCCCACGGACCTGGATCGCCTTAAATTTTTTGAGCCATCGAAAATGATCTAACAAACTATAGTCACCGCCCCGCCATGACCGTTCCTCGTTCATTTTGGCATATTACGACCATATAACAGTAATTCTGTCTCATTCCCTAATTTTCGTGTGTTATAGCCCATGCCTTTCACATGGGCCCGGGCCCATAGACACGGATAGACTTAAATTGTTTCAGGCCATCAAAAATGATATAAGGAACCATAGTCACCACGCTGCTGCTATGACCGTTCTATGTTTTTTGGCATTTTTCGGCCATAAATCTTGAATTCCGCCCGATTCGATGATTTTCGTGTGCTATTGCCCATGCCTTCCACATGGTTCTTGGCCCCCGGACCCAGATCGCCTTAAATTTTTTCAGGCCATAAAAATGACCTAAGGAACCATAGTCACCTCCCTCCATGACAGTTCCAAGTTTTTTGGCGTTTTACGACTATAAAACTGGAAGTTCGCCCGATTCCCTACTTTTCGTGTGCTATAGCCCTCGCCTTCCACATGGTCCCGGGCCCACGATGCCGGATCGCCTTAAATTTTTTTCGGGCCATCAATAACTACCTAAGGAACTTTAGTCACTGCCCCTCCATGACCGTTCCAAGGTTTTTGGCATTTTACGGCCATGAAACTGGAATTCCGCCTGATTCCCTCATTTTCATATGTTATAGCCCATGCCTTCCGCATGGGCCCGGACCCCCGGACCCAAATCGCCTTAAATTTTTCTGGGCCATCAAAAATGACCTAAGGAACCATAGTCACCACCCTGCCATGATCGTTCCAAGTGTTTTGGGGTTTTAAGGCCATAAAACTAGAAATGCGTCCAATTCTCTAATTTTCGTGTGATATAGTCCACAACTTCTGCATGGCCCCGGATCGCCTTAAGTTTTTCTGGACCATCAAAAATGACCTAATGAACCATAGTCATCGCCATCCATGACCGTTCCAAGTTTTTGGCGTTTTACGACCATAAAACTAGAATTTCGCCCAATTTTCTCATTTTCGTATGCAATAGCCCACGCCTTCCGCATGGGCCCGGTCCCCCAGACCCAAATCACATTTAATTTTATTGGGGAATAAAACATGATCTAAGGAACCATAGTCACATCCCTTCCATGACCGTTCAAAGGTTTTTGGCATTTTACGGCCATAAAACTCGAATTTTGCCTGATTCCCTAATTTTCGTGTGCTATAACCCACGCCTTCTGCATGGGCCTGGAACAACAGACCCAGATCGTCTTAAATTTTTTCGGTCCATAAAAAATTGCCTAATGTACCCGCTATGACCATTCCAGTTGTTTTGGCGTTTTACGACCATAAAACAGGAAGTTCGCCCGATTCCCGGATTTTCATGTGCTACAACCCACGCCTTTTGCATGCTCCCGGCTCCCGGACCTGGATCACCTTAATTTATTTGGGCCATCAGAACCTACCTAAGTAACCTTAGTCACCGCCCCTCCATGACCGTTCCAAATATTTTGGCGTTTTACAGTCATAAAACTAGAATTCTTTCCCATTTCCTGATTTTCGTGTGTTATAGCCCATGCCTTCCGCATGGGTCTGGGCCCCCGGACCCGGATCGCCTTAAAAGTTTTCGGGCCATAAAAAGCAACTGAAGGAACCATAGTTACTGCCCCACCATGACCATTTCAATATTTTGGCATTTTACGGACATAAAACAAGAATTGTGCTCGATTACTTGATTTGCATGTTCTATAGCCCACGCCTTCCGCATGGGCTTGGGCCCAGAGACCCGGATCGCCTTGAATTTTTCGCGGCATAAACAATAACCTAAGGAACTATAGTCATCGCCCCGCCATGACCGTTCCAAGTGTTTGGCATTTTACGGCCATAAAATTAGAATTCTGCCCGATTGTCTCATTTTCATTTGCTATAGACCACATCTTCCGCATGGGCCTGGACCCACGGACCCGGATCGTCTTAAAAACTTTTGAGCCATCAAAAATGACCTAACGAACCATAGTCACTGTTTCTCCATGACCGTTCCATATTTATTGGGGGTTTAAGGCCATAAAATTGGAAATTCACCCGATTCTCTAATTTTTGTGTGATATAGCTCACGCCTTCCGACAAGCAGGGTCCCCCAGAACTGGATCACCTTTATTTTTTTTGAGCCATCAAAAATGACCTAAAGAACCATAGTCACATCCATGCTATGATCGCTCCATGTTGTTTGGCATTTTACTATCATAAAACTCGAATTCCACGCCTTCCGCACGGGCCTGAGACCCCAGACCCGGATTGTCTTAAATTTTTTCAGGCCATGCAAAATGGCCTAATGTACCATAGTCACCGCCCGCCTTCCGCATGGTCCCGGCCACCAGACCCGGATCACCTTAATTTTTTTCGCGCCATCAAAGACTACCTAAGGAACCTTAGTCACCGCCCCGCCAAGGCTGTTCCAAGTTTTTTGGTGTTTTATGGTCAGAAAACTAGAATTCTGCCTGATTCCCTAATTTTTGTGTGCTATCACCCACTCCTTCCGCATGGGCCCGGGCCCCCAGACCCGAATCGCCTTAACACTTTTCGGGCCATCAAAATCGACTGAAGGAACCATAATCACCGCCCCGCCATGACCGTTCCAAGTGTTTAGGTGTTTTATGACCGTAAAACAAGAATTCTGCCCGATTCCCTAATTTTCGTTGTATTATAGCCCACACTTTATGCATGGGCCCGGGCCCCCGGCGGGCCATCAAAAGTGACCAAAGGAACCATAGTCACCGCCCCACCATGAACGTTCCAATATTTTGGCACTTTACGGCCATAAAACAAGAATTGTGACTGATTCTCTGATTTGCGTGTGCTATAGCCCACGCCTTCCGCATGGGCTCTGGCCCCCAGACCCGGAATGCCTTCAATTTGTCGGGCCATAAATAATGACCTAAGGAACCATAGTCATCGCCCCGTCATGATCGTTCCAAGGTTTTGGCGTTTTATGGCCATAAAACTGGAAATTTGTCCGATTCTCTTATTGTCGTGTGATATATCCCACAAATTCCGCATGGGCCCGAGCCCCCAGACCCGGATCGCCTTAATTTTTTTTGAACCATAAAAATGACCTAATGAACCTAAGTCNAATTTTGCCCGATTCCCTTATTTTTGTGTGCTATAGCCCACGCCTTCCGCATGGGCCCGGGGCAACGGACCCGGATCGTCTTATTTTTTTTCTAGCCATCAAAAACCACCTAAGGAACCTTAGTCACTGCCCCGCCATGACCGTTCCAAGTTTTTTGGCGTTTTACGATCATAAAACTAGAATTTTGCCCGATTCCCTCATTTGTGTGTGCTATAGCCCACGCCTTTCGCATGGGCTCGGGCCCCCGGACATGGAATGCCTTAACTTTTCCGAGCCAAAACAATGACCCAATTAGCCATAGTCATCTCCGCGCCATGAGTGTTCTAAGTTTTTGGCGTTTTACGGTCATAAAACTAGAATTCAGCCTTACTCCCTGATTTTCGTTGTGCTATAGCCCACGCCTTCCGTATGGGCCCGGGCCCCCAGACCCGGATTGCCTTAAAAGTTACCAGGCCATCAAAAGCGACCAAAGGAACCATAGTCACCGCCCCGCCATGCCGTTCCAATATATTGGCACTTTACGGCCATAAAACAAGAATTCTGCTCCATTCCCTCATTTACGTGTGTTATAGCCCACGCCTTCCGTATGGGCCCGGGCCCCTGGACCCGGAATGCCTTAAATTTTTTGGGCCATAAATAGTGACCTAAGGAACCATAGTCATCGCCCCGCCATGAGCGTTCCAAGTTTTTGACGTTTTATAGCCATAAAACTAAATATTTGTCTGATTTTTTAATTGTCGTGTGATATAGCCCACAACTTTCGCATTGGCCTGGGGCCCCAGACCTGGATCGCCTTAAATTTTTCGAACCATTAAAATGACCTAGTGAACCATAGTCACCTCCCT
>AWOL01S0235178.1:8167-19192 GCA_000715115.1 Nicotiana otophora | reverse complement strand
AAAGTATATTATAGTGTAGTAAAAAAAAAAAATGAAATATCTCCTTTTTGGCGCGACTTCATTTGCCCACATATAAAGAAGCGCACTCCTTAAACCCTCTTTTAAACCCATCCGTTGCGTTCCTCCCCTTACTCACACTCTCTTATAATGAATGAACAGCCACGGCGAGGCGGCGGCTCGCGCGGCCCACCGTTACAGCCGCAGCAGCTAAATGCTGAGAGTGAAAATGTGCACCAAAACCCCAATATTCCAATTCAGAACCCTAATCTTGTGAATTTTCCACTACAACAAAACCCTAATACTAGCAACTTCCAATTTCAGTGTCCGCCACCTCCGCAGACTTCCTCAAGTGGTAATAATGCCGAGAGTGTTGAAAATGTGTAACAAAACCCTGAGTTTCAATTTCAGCAGCAACCTCCCTCAAAGTGAAAAAAAAAGAAATCTTTAGTTTCTGAATTTATTGATAGAGTTAATAATGCTGTAATTAAGGCACGTAAAGACCTAATAGAGGCTGGTGAAAATGTGTCCTCTTGGAAAGTTTCAGAAGCAGCTTTGGTTATACTTAAATCCGATTCTTGGGATTGTTTGGGTTTCACAACTCTTAGAGCTCGCTCTCTCAATAGCCTCATGGTTACTGAGGCGAAGGTACAACAACTTTGTACTGTTTTCGTAGCTTTGACTCATATCCTGTATATCTGATGTGACTTTATACCTTTACAAACAATTCAACTTAAAATTACCCTTTTAACCTTAACGAGATTATTTATAACCACACAAATATGTATATATTGTTTTAGACCACAAGTTTCAAAAGTTCATTATATGAAAACAACAACAACCCAGTAAAATACCACTAATGGGGTATGGGGAGGGTATTGTGTATGCATACCTTAGCCCTCCCCGAAGGAGTAGAGAGGCTGTTTCCGAAAGACCCTCAGCTCAAAAAAAATAAAACGACAAAAGGGCAAAAAGGGAGATAATATTAGTATCACAACAACAATCGTAGGATAAATAGGAACACCATGAAATTCAGAAGAAAGATGCAAAGCAAAGGGAGACAATATTAGTAAATATTAGTATCACCAGAACAGTCATAAGAAAAATAGGAACACCATGAAATCTAGAAGAAATATGTTTCCTTTCTAGTTAGATCCAAATTAATGACAACTTTCTAAATTTGGAAATAATTTAACCGTAACTTTCCATTTTACCCTTAATTTGAAGTTTTTATAACCACACAAATGTTAAGACCATTTTACCCTTAATTTGAAACTTTTATAACCATACAAATGTTAAGATTACACGTGTCAAGTATGATAGCCACATAAGTGTTATGCTATGTTTATGACCACAAGTATGAAAATGCTTCTTTTCTTTTTAAAACTCTGTGCTTAATGTTCCTGTTTACGAGGCACCATTCTTTTTTAGCTCGTCAAAAGATAGAAGCTTTCTAGATTTGGAAATAATTTAACTTAAACTTTTCATTTTATGCTTTATGAGAAGCTTTTATAGCAACATACGCTATGAGATGATTAATACCACAAGTTTCAAAAGTATATAGACACACAAATATTTGGGCATATTTATGACCACAACTATCAAAAATTCTTTTTCTTTCTTTTAAAATGTGTTCTTATTCAAACTTTACCACATAAATTTAAACTGATAGAGTGTAATAAATAGATCCGAACCTAGTACATTGAATGGGTTGTAGTAGAATCCTAAACTCGAATCCGTAAAGTTCAAATCCATGATCCGCCTCTACTATTAGTATAGTTTAACTTGGTGACGCTAGTGTTGTCGTAGGCGTGCTTAAACCGCTCTTAAGCCCTGAAGCGAGGGGCAAAACATATTGAGACCCGCTTAGTGGGCACTCCAATGTTGTCATCGAAACTCTTAAAGCATACTTTTCCTTACCAATGATTGTAATCCTAAAGAAGCAACACTAAACAATTGATATTTCATTGTATCATAATTTTTTTTTCAGTTTCTTTGTCCATATTTTTGTTATTCATGCTTATAATTATTAGTTTTAGGCTACACATGCATATTTGTATTTTTTATCCATTTCTGCCTTTTTTCATTAAAGCCCACACTTTATTGCACACTTTTCCCCTTGAAAACACTAGCATGTTACTGTTCCTCGTCTTTTATGTAAACAAAATACACTCTCAAAAACAGGTGAAAAGATTTATAAATTATGTCTTAAAAGGCCAAGCACGCTAGTACTAGCTAGTATGTTTTTTTTATTATGATAAAATTAATGCAAAAATGAGTATGCAATGTGCTTATTGGTTTTGATATCAGTAGGCAGTTTTTACAGAGATGATTTCCCGTGCTTTTGCTCAACTTGGTCATTTACATCTGTGGCGTATAATCTTTATTCTTTAGTAGTCACTATTTTATTTTGGGTATTCTTTTTAATAGGTGTTGTACTTTTTTATATGCTTCTTGTGTACAGGTATCTTTTACCCAATCTTTTATGAAATTTAATTACTACTTTCAAATTGATTTATTCCCTTTAATTCTTTTTATTTTTTGTTTTGGAGGCTAGCCTCAACTCATTGCGTGTTGTGTACATTGGGCTCCATCTCAACTTTTAGATGCACCTGTTTTGGATTTTTACATTTCTTGATGTGCCATTGACGCAACGCTCTATATCCAACCTCCTTACTTCAAATGGGGGTACATTTTTTTCAAGCTGAAGGGAAGAGGTCAATGATCCCTCTTCCCAAAACAATGTGAAATTGGAGTTAAGCTTCGGTGGCGATCAACCTTAAGTACCAGTTTTGTATTTTGTTGGAGAACTTTTTGTGAATATTTATAGGTTGAAGAATTTTTTTTTTCAGGCAAAGATATTTTATGGACTACTAAATTTTCATTTCCCCCATCTCTGTTTCTTAGATTAATGCTTTCATCCATTGCTTTGTTGGTGCTCAAGGAATTATCACATTGTATGATTTGGAAGTAGCAATATGCAAGAATGAGCGGGTTGAGCATTTTGAAGAGTTGGAATTGGGTCCGCTGGCGAAACACCCGCTTATTATCCATTTTATTTTTCTATCAATGCTGATGTGTCAGAAGTTTTCAGAATAACGATCGAGGAGATAACGTCCTTCCTTTCTAAGTTCATGGATGCTAATAAAAGTAAAAAAGTAGAAATAGATGAATTTTTGAATTTCATCGCCGAGAAGAAATCTGCTGGAAGCAAAGAGAAGCTTTGTGTGCGGATTCAGAGCTTTGGGTATGTGGCATATTTTTCTCGTACAAGATTTTGTTTACTGCTCAACTAAATATTGTAGGAGAGATTCATTATTGAAACCTATTATTGTTGTAAAATTTTTGGTAGCCAATGTGAAGATAAGTTTATACTTTGGCACATAGAGGGTGCCTGCCTTTGCAAAAAGTTCACAAGACAAAATTTAGAGCTGAATTGTGGTACAGTGTATGCTACTTGCGTGATGGGATTATGTCACTGCTTAAATTAGTGTCCATGCCTGTAACTTGGTAGGGTTGATCTTACCAAGTGGACCATCTTGTTTTGGCTAATGTTACTCATAGTTACCAACGTAATACATTACTCCGGCACTGCTTCTCTTCTAGGGAATCATGTGCTGCTCCTTTTGTTGCTCTTAGTGGGCAACGTGAAAGGGATACCACTACCCTTTATGGGTAGTATGTATTGTAACCTACAATACCATTACTTTCTGAGGGCAACACTTATCATCATAGCAGCTCAAACTTCCTCCCTAGGCCTTTCTCAAATAATCTCTCGTATAACTATTGAGCTCAAAGATTTCAGGCCTATAAGCCTCATAAGCAGCATCTACAAGATAACAACAAATTTATTAGCTGAGAGACTCAGATCAGTGATTGGGAAGCTCATTTCAGAGAATCAAAATGCCTTCATCAAACAAAGGCAAATTACTGATGCAACTTTGATTGCAAATGAGATGTTGGATGAAAGGCTAAAAAGTGGAATTCCAGGCATCCTATACAAACTAGACATTGAGAAAGCATTTGACCAAGTCAATTGGTCATACATGTTTTCAATGTTAAGGAAAATGGGATTTGGTGGCAGATGGATTAGGTGGATAAAATATAGCTTGACCACAGTCAAGTATTCGATTCTCATCAACAAAAGTACAATCGGCTTCTTTTCACCTCAAAAAGGATTACGGCAGGGTGATCCCTTGTCTCCTTTCTTGTTTATCCTAGCTATGGAGGGCCTTAGCAAGATGTTGGACAAAGCAAAGCAGCTGCAGTGGTTAGATGGTTTCAGTGTTGGGAGACCTCAAATGAATGCAATCTCAGTCTCACACCTGCTCTATGCGGATGACATATTAGTTTTTTGTGGAGCAGGAATATCTCAGGTTCAATATCTTAATCTAACTCTGCTCATTTTTGAAGCTATCCCTGGACTTCATATCAACATGGCAAAAAGCATTATCTACCCTGTTAATGAAGTTCCTGACTTGGGAGATCTAGCTGATATTCTTTGTTGTTGTACTGGTTCCTTCCCCGCAACATACCTGGGCCTTCCATTGGGAGCTAAGTACAAGTCTACTGCAGTGTGGAATGGTGTGATAGAGAAGGTGGAGAAGAGATTGGCAACATGGCAGCCGCAATATCTATCAATGGGAGGCAGGGTAACCTTGATTAGTAGTGTAATGGACAACATACCAACCTATTACATGTCGCTATATCCTATGCCCAACAAAGTGTTCAAACAATTGGACAAACTTAGAAGGAATTTTCTCTGGAAAGGGAACCGTGAGGGTCACAAGTTTCACCTGGTCAAATGGGCCAAAGTAACTCAACCAAAGGACCTTGGTGGACTTGGAATAAAAGACTTGGCAAAACACAACAAGAGCATGCTAATGAAATGGCTTGGGAGATTCGGGGAGGAAGACGCCAGCCTATGGAAGAAGGTGGTGAGTGCTAAACATGGACTACAAAATCACTGGTGTACTAAACTCAGCAGGTCTCCTCATGGTGTTGGCCCATGGAAACACATCAGTAGCCTTTGGGAGAATTTTTCACAGAATATTTCATTCAAGGTGGGTAATGGGTTACATGTTAGATTCTAGAAAGATATCTGGTTGGATAGTCTCCCACTGGAAGAGAGCTTTCCACTACTGTTTCAGATTGCTAGTGATCCCAACTCTACAATAAGTCAATACAGATCAGGAAACTCATGGGTCCCACTTTTCAGAAGGAATATGCATGACTGGGAGTTAGATAGTTTGTTTACATTGCTTGGTAGACTTGGAACCTTCACTATGAATGAGCAGATCCCTGTCAGAATCAGATGGGTTGGTTGTGACTCAAGTCCATATTCAATGAAGATGGGCTACAGACGCATATGTGAGCATAATGGTAACATTGACTCGTAGCCATGGAAGCTCATCTGGAAGACAAAGCTTCCAACAAAGGTTATCTGCACTCAAAGAAGCCTGCCTAACTCAAGACAATCTCTGCAAAAGGAGCTTTCAGTTGGTAAATAGATGCTACCTATGTCAGCAAAGTTCTGAGTCAATCAACCACATATTCTTACATTGTCCAGTGACAACAGATATGTGGTGTATGTTTCTTTCTATCCTGGGAATAAGCTGGACACAACCACAGCGCATCAGGGAAGCAGTGCAAGGTTGGAGCAGCTGGAAAGTTGAAAGGGCTATCAAGAAAGTCTGGAAGATGATCCCAGCATGCATTTTTTGGTGCATTTGGCAAGAAAGGAATCGCAGATGCTTTGATGGAATTTCAACTTCTATACACGTTATCAAAGCCAATTGCCTTGTGCAACTATTTAGTTGGAGTTCTCTAACACCTATAAATAATGTAATTCCTCTTCTAGATTTCATTGGATCTCTGAGTCTAGCTTAACTCAGTTATATCCTTACTTTTGTTTTTGAGTTAGCTCACTAAGCAGATTAAGTCTTTGTAATGGAGCTAACTCAATTCCTTCTTGTAACTTTGCATCTTTTGGATGCCTGCAATGAAGAATCTTATTTCATCAAAAAAAAAAAATAACTCTTATTCTTTATCAACATAGCTTTGGTAAGGACGTGTGAGTGTGTGTGTTTATATGAATTTTGCTAACTTGCTACATGAGTATAGTAGGGCACCCTCCCCATTTTGTTTGAGAAGGTAATATATTTGTATATTAAAATATAGATTACATAAAAATTGTGAAGTCACCCAAGATTTCAGAGGAATAACAGGAAGACAAACTCCTAATCCTTTGTCTTCGTTTAAGGATTCTAATACATCAAAAATAGATTCATGATCTTCTAAATACTTTCCTTTAAAGTTTAAACCAAAAGTAAAAGAGAGCCAAGCACTTCATTTTCATCTTCTGAATGTGGCTGGCTTTATTTTCAAAGCATCTTTGATTTCTTTCTTCCCAAACTGTCCACCAAAGCAGGGACAATCTTCCATCTCTCTTTATGAGCAGACAAGTTACCCTCTCTATTCCAACATGCTAGAACTTCTGGTATTCTTCTTGGCATAGCCCACTTAATAACCCTTAAGTTGAAGACTATTCTCCGTAGTTGAATAGTCCACTTACAGTGTAAAAAGAGATGATTTATTGTCTCTGCCTCCTCTCCACGTAAGTAGCATCTAAAACATTAAAAATAGCCTCTCTTGCTTAGATTGTCCCGTGTCAAAACTGCTTCCGTTGCTAATAGCCATGTGAAGCAAGCTATGTTATAAGGAATTTTAACTATCCAAATCAAGTTCCATGGCCAGCATTCAACCTGATTATTGGATCAGTTAAATTCCTTATATGCTGATTTGGCAGAGAACTTTCCTAGCTTATTTCCTTGGCTAATTTATAATTTGTTTATAAGACTAGCATTATTTGGTGTTGAATTCTTCAATGCGTTATCAATTTATCAGTTCCACTTTAGCTTTGATTTCACCACGGAGGATAGAGAGAAGAAAAAGCAGAGAAAGAGAAGAATGCTGGGTTGGTTTGTTTAGCAAAATGACAAAAAAGCCCTCATCAATCCTGTTTAATGTGCTGGCAAGGGTATTTTAGAAAATTAAAATACTATGGTAACTTACTACATTCATGTAGTTGGTTAGCAAAATCCTGTATACATACATATTTTAATATGACATAACTGAAACACTTTGTTCCTAAGGAACCATATAAATAGGTATATCATAATCTTAGAAGTATAACTTCATCAAAAGCTTGATGAAATCTCCGAAGCTTTTTATCGGTTGTAATATAGGCATATTTACTATGAACTTGTCTTGCTATACAAATTCTAATTCAGAAAGCATTCAAAGCTCGTAAAAGCATGATGGTTGTGAAAAATGAGGTTATGAGTAAAACATCACTTTCTCGATTCCAAGCATTATCTGAATTGTCTCCAATTGAATCAGCCACCTCTTTAATTCTTCTTAATATAGGAAGATAGTATCATAACAAGGGTGCACCTAAAGGTGTGGCCGTAATGGTCAATGAATGAGAACCCTAAAGTCTCAGGGTCAAATCCAAGCGGAGGCAAAAACACTAGGTGATTTTTTCCAATTTGTCTAAGCCTTGATGGACAGAGTACCTGATACCTATGCTGGTGGGAGGTAGCGGGTACCCGATGGAATTAGTCGAGGTGCATGCAAGCTGGACTGGAAATCGCCATTATTAAAAAATGTATGACAATTAAGGTGAATTAATCTCTTAGAAACATGATTTTGCTTAAATAAGGGTAATGAGATCAGCGAAATGCTAACTTTCAACTATGTGTTTGGGAGTTGAAGAAATTATCATTTCTTGTATCGTCATTTATTAGTTTTATGGTTATATTTCATTGTTTGCTTCCTCTCTTTGCATGTTCTCCAAGGTCTTAATTTCTGCTACCTTCTTGGGGTACTTTTTAGATCAATAGCACATCTTATTGCTCTAATTGTAAAATAAAGATTATGATGTCCTTGTGACAGAGATAAATAAATAAATAAGAAGAGAATAGTTATTATCTGAGAGAATTTTTCATTTTCTGAAAGAGGTGTAGTTAACCTTCATAAATGCCCAATAGACTGCAATCGAATATCTTAAATATTAGCTGGGCTAACATGGACCACTATGACAATTTGGCATGCAGTTATAATGTTTCTTTTGTTTTATGTTAGATATTCTATGAAAGGTTTTGTTCTCTGTATTTTTAATTTAGCATTCACCTTTCTACGCCTGAGTATGTGTGCAGAATTTTAAGTCAGGTATTGAGTTTCCTTCTTCTTTTATTCCTTAATTTTTCTAAACCATGGCGAACTTTACCTTCCAGTTAGTTATTGAACTTGCTGAAGTTTAGATGTGATTTCCTATTTTGTTAGTGGATTAATTGAGAATTGACATGACTAGACTGTCAAGGAGCTTCCTCATTCAGGTCCTTTATTCCCATCTTTTGAAGAAGTAGGTACTTTTGTCACCTATTAGTGTCACATCATTGAGTCCTTCGGTGTTGAATTCTTGAGGATTGGTAAAATCTAGTTAATCTTGGTAAGTGAAGAGTGACTTTATGCCATTTCTTGTCTGCGACAAAACCTTTAAGATATAGTCTAGCTCATGTTAACACGTGTTTCTCATGCTTCTTCTACAGCTGCTGCTGACTGATTTTGGGACATGTAATAGTTGATATGGCTGTGGCATTTATGTTCTGTTTTCAGCAAAATCTGATCATTCATATTCCTCATCCATGTTTTTTCCTTGTGCGTTTCAGCTTCAGGATGCATATTAAATTTCTCAGGCAAGCAAGGCAGTTCGAAACTAGCTCCATTAACAAATATAGTATGAAAAAAGAATCCAGCAAATATACCTGAAATCGCCCTCTACTATCTGCACAGAAGAAGCAGTTGGATGAGCATTTCAGTGCCATGTCTGAACGTATCAAATCATTTACCTCAGCTGAGGAAAAATTTTGTGGTAAGCACACAAGGTTTATATCAATTTCAGAATATGAGAGCAGTGATGATGATCAGGATGAAAGTGCTGCACGAAGCCCAGCTGGAAACACCAAAAGTTTGGACAGACCAACCACCTGTCCTAACCTATCAGCATCTGAAGAAATGATGCGGCTGGGATTGAAAGCTGAAGTTGATCTTGGCTTACCTACTGCTAGTGGCAGTGCTGGATACAGTAAGGATATTCGGCAATCCAAGAGTAAAAGGAAACATGATGATGCTCAGAGTTCCATGGCTTTACCCAAAAAAGCACCCAAAAGAGATGTGGATCGGGCAGAGCTTTTTACTCGCAGGAATAAAAAGGGATTAAAACTTTCTCAGAGGTGGAATGAAGAATCCGATGGTACAAATGATTTTTCAAATGGTGATGATTCAATTAAGATTTTCGTTAACACATGGAGAGAGGCATGTCGGACAAACGGTGTAGATGAGGTACATTTATGCAGTTGCTTCTTATCTAGCAGAGAATGAACTTATCATACATCACTTTGAACTGATGCTGTCTCCAAATAACTGGTCTACCCTTTATATTGGGTTGCTGTTATTGTCTACTTTTGCAAAAAGAAAAACTATTCCAGATTCAAGATTTACACATACGTCCTACCAAAAAGGTGTTGGGGTATCCACTTTATACCTAAAAGAAGTTCAAGTCTTCGAGAAAGTAACTTTCTCTACACATTTGGACCTACTTCCATTTAAGCTCTAACAACTTAAACTCTTTTGTGAAAGATAAAGTTCCTGCTGATCCAGCACTCTCTTAGTGCTTTAGGGCTGTTTATAGAGCAAAAAGCAAATATACCCTTTTGTAAATTTGTAGGGAATCTTTGGCCTCTAGCACTGATTCTGCGTCATTTATAAAATCTACTTTACACCAAAAAGTAAACAAAACTTGATTTTCTGAATGGAGTTGGCTTTATCTTCAAAACGCCTGGAATTACTTTTCCTCCACACAGTCCACCAAATGCAAGCAGGGATATGCTCTACAATTTTTCCTACCCAGTGCAAATCAGATACAGTTATTGACATTGCCCAACAAAGTCCCACCATGTTTAAAAACAGCTGCCATAGCATACTAGAATAGATGGTTGTTGCTTTCTGGCTTCTCTTCGCATGTTTTTGGTATTTCGCCAAGCTTCAGATGTTGACAACCATTGTAAACACATGCTGATCTTCAGTCATTTTTTCTTTCCATTTCAGGTTTTCCAGAGGATGCTTCAGTTCTATAAGGCAAGGAAGAAAACTAAAATGACAAGATTGTTTTCATCATATCCATTTTGTGGGTTGCTTCAAGTTGCTGTAAGTTAACTGATCCTTTTGATAAGTAATTAATTAGCCATAAGACAGCTGAGGGAATTCTGCTTCATGCTCATGGAGAATATGGATTTCTTCTATTTTAAGTAAACCTATCTCAAATCCAGGAATTCTCTTTTGTGATAGGCGTTTGTTTAGGCGCCTCTCTTTTAGCTGCTTGAAATCATCAATTAAGTATTCTGAAGGAGAAAAATTAATATTATTGATTATCTAAAGTGTTGTACAACGCCCTATTTATATACAGTGATTACATAATAGGTATCTACTTCCCGATGTGGGACACTATACATGACTAGCTACTTAACACTCCCCCTCAAGCCGGTGCATGTAAATCATATGTACTGAGCTTGTTACAGACGGTGTTTTGAAAAGCGAGCGCTTTGCCGCTTTAAGCGAGAAGTGAGGCGACGCGAGAAGCCGTCGCTTTTTCCTAACTGAGGCGACCCGACCATTAGAAGCGAGAAGCGCTCGCTTCTGTTCAGAGGGGTCATTTTTAAAAAAAAAGGTTCGGGTCTTTGTTTTTATTATACAAAACAGACCAAAAGTGAAAAGACCATTCTTTCTCCTTCCCAACGTTAGCAGCAACATCCAGCTAGGGTTTCAACCTCCAGGTAATTTTTCTTATTTTCAGTTTTTCTCCTCCAGCACACAGCTAGGGCAGGCGCCGGTTTATTTTTCCCCTTTTATTCTTCTTATTTATTAATTTTAATATGTATTTTAGTTTATAAAATTAATTATTATTAT
>AWOL01S0235036.1:0-19710 GCA_000715115.1 Nicotiana otophora | reverse complement strand
ATATATATGTATAGACCCTCTTCTCTCTTGACTAGAAGGAAATAATACTTAACTAATTATAAAGTGCCGATAAGGGAGAATTCTATAACTTATGAGACTAGGATAATGTACATAAATTCAGGAATACGAACTTCTTTTTATCCCTTGTTATCAAACCAGTGTAGTTATGAGATCATGCCAAAATGAAGGAAATGTTTAGCCTTAACATACCTTATCACAATCTTTCCAATCACCAAGTTGAACTCGCCTCTTCGCACCTTAATCTACAACAACGATAATAATACTATCATTAAGTTACAAAAGGTACAACTATCGCATAATGAACGATAAGTTTTTTTGTATTAAAACGGGCAGCATATCCCCTATAATCCTTACTCCCTCCAAATTCAAGATAACACCAATAACACAAGAACACAAAAATAACAACATATATATATTATTTTTCAACCTTATATATACCACAAAATACTACAAAATAGCCCAAACCACCCCAATCTCTCCATACAAAATATGACCACCGTAGTAGTGTCAAACATCCCGAAAATATTACGACGAATGACCAGCACACCACCCTGAATTTATGTGGTGTTTTTCCACACCCTTTCTCCTCCAAAAATCCATAAAACAGTAGAAAAACATGCAGTCCAACAGCAACACGAAACAGTCTACAAAACAGTCTGCTACAAGTGAATAACTCGAACTCACGGCTTCCGATCACCGTCCCGTGAGTTCTTACAATTATTGAACGACTTTCCATACATCGCCAATAGAAAAAATGGATGAAAGAGAGCAGTAAACGTACCTTATTTGTTGAATAACTCAGTTCCTATATTGGTTCTTCAAACTCTAGGTTTTAACCTCCAACTAGAACTTGAAAAGGAGAGAAAATCAATTAGGGTTTGTGTGCAATATTTGGGAGGATTTTTGTAGGATCTTATGTCTGGTTATTATGCCTTATTATCAGTGTAATATATGAAGGAAATATGCCTTTAAAATGTCTCTTTGGACGACCCGAACTGGCCCATTTTCGGACATATATAATCCATTCATTTAAGCAAGTAGGTGACACACCTACTTGTTACCTAGCAATCTGCGCAGTATGGCAAAAATGTATATATCTCTCTACTCCGATGTCGTATTGACAAACAATTTAATGCGTTAGAAAGTAGACTCATGGTTCTTTAATTTTATGGGTGTAACACCCTGTAACTCTAAGTATATTGGGAGACAATTATAGTTACATTTAACCCTTAATTGCAGTAAAACTTATGAAGGTAACTTGTTATGACTTCCATCGACTTTTATTTCACAACTCGCTTGTCCTCAAAACAAAACACACGACTATCATACAACTAACATAAATCATAAAATAACCTTCTTATCATATTAAGAACCCTAGTCTCACCCCAAAGCTATGCGTTATAACATTCCTAACTTGTCGACTTTCGACGAAACATTATTTTCTTCAATTCCTTAGCTTCTGAACCTTCCAGCCCTCTTTATACTTGTTGTTCATGATCTTCAATATTTGTAACCTCCGAGGTAACATGATAACTTACTTTATATAATTCCAAAGATGATCTCATTTTTGGTCTTACATTAGTTTGCTTACGACACACTTTTATATACGAAAATATGGGGTGTAATACGTTCGCGAAGGGTGGCCTCATTGTTCATCGCGTTCGCGAGGTATGTGCCGCGAATGCATAGCTTATATTCTCTGGGGAGTGAAGTTGTGCTTCGCGATCGCGAAGCTTGTCCCGTGATCGCAAAGAGGAACCCTTGGTCAGAGTATATAGTACTCTATTTCGAGGGTTTTTAGTTTTTTATTTCATTTTTGATTTAGAGAGCTCGGCTTTGAGCGATTGTGGAGGGAATTTTCATGATCTAGATTGGGGTAAGTATTCTTGACCCGGATATGATTATATTTCGTAATTCCATCTTTATTTTTATCATTTAATTAGTGATTTGAATTGCAGAAATTGGAGATTTTAGTAAAAACTTTTCTAAGTGAACAATGATGATTTTAAGGTCAATTTGAGGTTGGAATTGGATGATTTTTGTATGGCTGAACTCGTATCAGAATGTGTTATAATAATTTTGTATGTTAAGAACCCTAGTCTCACCCCAAAGGTATGGATTATAATATTCCTAACTTGTCGATGATGATTTTTGTATGTTAATACCCTAGTCTAAGTGAACAATGATGATTTTTATATGTTAAGAACCCTAGTCTCACCCAAAGGTACGGGTTATAACATTCCTAACTTGTCGACTTTCGACGAAACATTATTTTCTTAAATTCCTTAGCTTCTAAACCTTCAAGCCCTCTTTATAATTGTTACAAATATCTTCAATATTTGTAACCTCTGAGGTAATATGATAACTTACTTTATATACTTCCAAAGATGATCTCATTTTTGGTCTTACATTAGTTTTCTTACGACACACTTTTACATACAAAAATATGGGGTGTAACACGTTCGCGAAGGGTGGGCTCATTGTTCATCGCGTTTGCGAGGTATGTGCCGCGAATGCGTAGCTTATATTCTCTGGGCAGTGAAGTTGTGCTTCGCGATTGCGAAGCTTGTCCCGTGATTGCGAAGAGGAACCCTTGGTAAGACTATATAGTACTCTATTTCGAGGGTTTTTATTTTTTTATTTCATTTTTTATTTAGAAAGCTCGGCTTTAGGTGATTATGGAGGGAATTTTCACGATCTAGATTGGGGTAAGTATTCTTGACCCGGATATGATTATATTTCGTGATTCCATCTTTATTTTTATCATTTAATTAGTAATTTGAATTGCAGAAATTGGAGATTTTAGTAAAAACTTTTCTAAGTGAACAATGATGATTTTAAGGTCGATTTGAGGTTGGAATTGGATGATTTTTGTATGGCTGAACTCTTATCAGAATGGGTTATAACAGTTTTGTATGTTAAGAACCCTAGTCTCACCCCAAAGGTACGGATTATAACATTCCTAACTTGTCGATGATGATTTTTGTACGTTAATACCCCTAGTCTAAGTGAACAATGATGATTTTTATATGTTAAGAACCTTAGTCTCACCCAAAGGTACGGGTTATAACATTACTAACTTGTCGACTTTCGACGAAACATTAATTTCTTCAATTCCCTTGCTTCTGAACCTTCCAGTCCTCTTTATACTTGATACAAATATCTTCAATATTTGTAACCTCCGAGGTAACATGATAACTTACTTTATATACTTCCAAAGATGATCTCATTTTTGGTCTTACATTAGTTTTCTTACGACACACTTTTACATACGAAAATATGAGGTGTAACACATTCGCGAAGGGTGGCCTCATTGTTCATCGCGTTCGCGAGGTATGTGCCGCGAATGCGTAGCTTATATTCTCTGGGCAGTGAAGTTATGCTTCACGATCGTGAAGCTTGTCCCGTGATCGCGAAGAGGAACCCTTGGTAAGACTATATAGTACTCTATTTCGAGGGTTTTTATTTTTTTATTTCATTTATTATTTAGAGAGCTCGGCTTTGGGCGCTTTTGGAGGGAATTTTCACGATCTGGATTGGGGTAAGTATTCTTGACCCGGATATGATTATATTTCGTGTTTCCATCTTTATTTTTATCATTTAATTAGTGATTTGAATTGGAGAAATTGGAGATATTAGTAAAAACTTTTCTGAGTGAACGATGATGATTTGAAGGTCGATTTGAGGTTGGAATTGGATGATTTTATGGCTGAACTCGTATCAGAATGGGTTATAACATTTTTATATGTTAAGAACCCTAGTCTAAGTGAACAATGATGATTTTAAGGTCGATTTGAGGTTGGAATTGGATGATTTTATGGCTGAACTCGTATCAGAATGGGTTATAACATTTTTATATGTTAAGAACCCTAGTCTCACCCCAAAGGTACGGGTTATAACATTCCTAACTTATCGATGATGATTTTTGTATGTTAAGAACCCTAGTCTAAGTGAACAATGATCATTTTTGTATGTTAAGAACCCTAATCTCACCCAAAAGTACGGGTTATAACATTCCTCACTTGTCGACTTTCGACGAAACATTATTTTCTTCAATTCCTTAGCTTCTGAACCTTCCCGCCCTCTATACTTGTTACAAATATCTTCAATATTTGTAACCTCCGAGGTAACACGATAACGTACTTTATATACTTCCAAAGATGTCCAGCCTTTGATGTTGTTGCAGTATTTCGACCATCAGCAGTAGTAACAGCTGAATTGTTTAGTTTATGTTGTTGCTGCTGCACAATAGATGTAGGTGTTACTGCATTTTGGCTTGTAGTACCACGTGGAGAATTTCTGGGAATGAATGTTGGATCATTCAAGTTGAGCTTGCTTTTGCTACTGGAAATCGAATATGTTTTTGGCAGTGTTGGTGAGCCTACTGAAATCACATCTTCATCTTCACTCTCTTGAACAACATAATCAGTAGATTCCCCAGCTTCCACATCCCCCCAGTCCTCTTCTTCATCTTCCTCACCTTGGTCAGCCCAAGTTTTGGATTTACTAACCATCTCTCTCAAATTTTCTTGTACCATTTCATTGTTATTTCCAGTGGACATCATCAACTACCCAGACTCGCTTCCATACTCACCAAAAGACTCAGCTGACCGTGAAGGAACTTCAAACACAGATGTGTTCAACATGACCAATGGTTGATTAACCATAGTAGTATACAACATCATTGCATTCTGGGCATGTTTGATAATTTGTTCCACGTGAGGACCTGAGAAATGCCATGTCGGAGTATTGGAGTTGTGTGCTTGATTGCCTGTTAGCTCCTCCACAACTGGAACAATGTCTTTTGATGCATTTACCGGAACACCAGAATTCTGCTGGTTTTTTGCACTGCCTGGAGACCTTTCTTGCCAATTTTTTGAACTTGCTCTTATCTCCTTCTGTTGCAAAATGCCCACAGCATCTTCTTGCTCATTCTTCAAAGTTTCAAACGTGTTTGAGAATCTTATTTTCTTTGAATCATCACATCGTGTAGCTGCCGAACTTGCTGCAACAATCTGCTTTCTATTCCCTGAAGATTTTGTTGTGCTAGGTGATGTGTGAGATCGATTAACCACTGTCCAATCTCGACCTTTAAGTTGTTTCAAAGGCTGGGATATTGATTCTACTGTGTCAGTTGCCCCCATATCAACAAAATTCCCAGTAGCAGCTTCCGAACCATTTGTTCGTGCACCAGGATCATCAAGTTCCAAACCATCAGTTCTTGCACCAGCCTCATGAGCAGCAGATACTTTAATCAGTGCACCTGCTTCAATAACTTCTGCTTCCTTAGTAACTTGAACCACCTTCTTAAGCCCTGTTGATTTCTCCACTAGTTCAACAGGTGCAACAGCTCGATCACCAGTTGCTTTTAATGCAGCAGTAGCCTCCAAATTTGCACCTACACCAGTTGGTTCAATTACAACTCCTTCCCATGCTTTGTGCTCTGTTCATGCACCCCCTGTAATCTTTGCCGAATGTTGCTCCAACCCAAGACCTCTATCAGTCTGCAAGTCATAAGACATCCTTGTAAGAGCTGCTGCAACTAGGACTGAACCATTAGAGCTTCCATCAGCAACTCGATCACCCACAGTATTACGACCCTTGCACACATCACTGCATGTTGTAATGCTGAATCCACAGCTGTTATCTTTTTTTGAAAACAGGTGACACAAGGATCATTAGCAGGGACCTTTTCAAATGGGATTGCAGCAGCTGGAACACCAATATCAACACATGGAATAATCATAGTCTGGTTTGCACCAACAGCTGCACCTCGAACAGTTACAACACCAGTAACAACTGCTATATGTTGAGCCTTAATTGTATTCTATCCTCGACCTTTAGCATGTGATGTTTCTATCGAAACCACTTCTTTGGCATCAGTTAACTGCTTCAATGTTTTAGCATCTAATAGTTGCCTCGCATCACCTTGATATTTTTCAAGATCCATGCACATTAGTTCTGCATCTTCCTGTTATTTTGCATCATTGTTTCCAACAATTAACCGACGACATTCATCTTTGGCATGCCCTTGATGCTTACAAAACGTGCAGTATGGCGGCAAATTATCATATACAAATCTTTGGACATGCTCAATAATCTTTTCAGTTTTTTCATCCACAAATTGAACCTTCAAGTGTTGCGGCAGCTTTCCCAGGAGATCAAGTTCCACCTTAACCCTTGCAGTGCTAGGCCTAGATTTTTCTTGTGTCGCTTTATCGATTACAATTGGTCTGCCCACTACAGATGCAATAGACAGAAGCGGTTTCTTCGCAAACAACATAGGAGGCAGACTAGGTAATGAAATCCACACAAAGGCTTTTTAAATCTCCTCCTTAGGATTAAAACCTAAAGTCCATGGAAATATTCTAAACTGAAGTTCTCTACTATTGATCTTTACATAGTTAACAGCCTTAGCAGCAACAATAACATAGTCATCATACCTATCAAACCTAACCAGAACATGTCTTCTTGCAAGCCATCCAATAAGGCAGCGCCCATGAGTTCCAAATTGAACAGGCAGCAACTTACAAATTTGTTGCATATCATATTGCTCCTGTGCAAATTTGACAATCAAGGCTTGATGTAATCCTTCCTCCTTTGAAAAGTGGTTTATCTCCTCCATTGTAAATTTAATCGTAGCTTCTCCATGGTCGAAAGTCACAGGTTTGAGTTCGAGTTTTGCTGGAATTTCTCCAGATTGTTTTGTATGTAGTTGCTCTGCATATGAACAGTTTAGAATATTGGTTTTGTTTGTGTTTCCCGTAACCATATGTTGTGGAGAGAGCTGCTCGTCCATGGTAGCCTTGAGATGGCTCAAATCGGCATTCTTTGAACTCACAAATCCGGTGGTGAAATCACTTGATTTTTGTCGAGGAGGTAGTTCTTGATGTGGAGAACAAACCCCATGGCTTCGATTTGCAAAATCTAAACAAGAATCATGCTGGAAAATTCCAGAAGCTTCATTGTGATTTCGAGCTACAGTAATCGCATCACCAAAATGGAGATGTGAAGCATCTGGGTTTGAATTTGAAGGAGTGCCCAGTTGGGGTTTGTACGCCATTGGATTGTGCATATGTTGGGACTGGTCCAGTGGCTTTTCACCACCGGACGACGGCAAAGTGGCCGTTGCTACAGTGCTGGTTACCGTTCACCGAAATCGCATGAGAGAGAAGAGAGCATAGTCGCCTCCAGTGACAATCCAGTTTTTTTATGTTTTTTTTGGTCAGACTATATAGTACTCTATTTCGAGGGTTTTTATTTTTTTATTTCTTTTTTGATTTAGAGAGCTCGGCTTTGGGCAATTTTGGAGGAAATTTTTACGATCTGGATTGGGGTAAGTATTCTTGACCTGGATATGGTTATATTTCGTGATTCCATCTTTATTTTTATCATTTAATTAGTGATTTGAATTGCAGAAATTGGAGATTTTAGTAAAAACGTTTCTAAGTGAACAATGATGGTTTGAAGGTCCATTTGAGGTTGGAATTGGATGATTTTTGTATGGCTGAATTCGTATCAGAATGGGTGATCGGATTTTGGGAGTTTTGTTGGGTTATGAGGTGTGGGTCCGGGGTTGACTTTTTGGGTTGACCTTTTAGTTTTCATTAAAGATCGAAACTTTTTTATCCGGAATTATTTTTTACAGTTTATATTTATGATATTAAGTTATTTTGGCTAGATTCGAGCCGTCCGGTGGTTATTTGACATGGGAAGGGCTTCTAAGAGTATTGATTTAGCTTCTTTGAGGTAAGTATCTTGCCTAACTTCGTGTGGAGGCACTACGCCTTAGGATAGGGTTGATTGCACTATTTGAAGTATGTGAAAGACGTGTACATGAGGACACGAGTGTATACACGGCCTTATATGTGAAAATTGACCATTTTAGACTCTTAGGTTACTTGTAAGCATTTAATAGAAGTTGTTATTAATTGTTCTATCTTTCGTTGTCAAGTTTATTCTTACATGCTTTAATTGAAGTTATTATTTCATGTTCTAGTTTCCATTGTCGAGGTTTCCCTTATATGCATTTATTGGTAGTTGTTGTTACATGCTACTCTTTCCATTGTTGGGTTATTCTCATGTATTTAGTCGTATTTGCTAATTCATGCTACCTCTTTTATTGTTAAGCTTATGTTATGCACTAGAATTTGAAGATGCCATTTCACGGAAATACCTTTCCTTGTGAAGTTATTTCTCGTTCATTTTGTTGTTCCTTGAGATTCTTGTACACATTGTGGTTGAGCCATGGAAAATGGGTTGTGGTAACATTAGTTTTGTTGCTTTTGGCATTGTTGTGGCCTATGGGTACATGTGGTGTGAGTTGATTTGTCGTGTTATGCAGAGCAAAAGGGTGGCATTTCATTGTTGTTGATTGTGCGGAGTGATACATGTGGCTATTGATATATTGTCTGGGCGGAGTGATAAGGGTGGTTATTGATATATATTTTCTATTGTGGAGTGATATAGGTGGCTATTTATATATATTGTCTAGGCAGAGTGATACGGGTGGCTATTGATATATTGTCTGAACAGAGAGATATAGGTGGATACTGTGTTTATTGTTTGGCAGAGCAATACGAGTGGCTAATGTGGTATTGTCAGTGAGGGCAGGATAAGGGTGACTATGTCGGGGATGATATGTGATGGACTAGGGGCATATTATTGATGATATTCATGTGATGGTATGATTTTTCCTTGTGTGTGTCATGCACATTACGTGATTTGTTGTGTTATTTCCAATGGGCTACTCGATATATTTGATATTACTTGTTGAGTTGGGCTGTAATAGTACCCTTGACATTCATTGATCATGCACACATATTCTTGTATATCTTCTTTCATTGTGATATTGAGCTTATGACCATGCTGGGCAGATTGTGATATTGAGCATGTGGCCACACCGGACGAACTGTGATAGCGAGCCAGTGACCATGCCGGGTGGCTTGAGATATTGGCACGTGAGTTGTCCGTGTAGTTGTGATTGATAATGTGGGCATAGGGTGCCATGTGTATATGAGTTGTGATTTGGGGGTTGTGGCTTATGGTTATGAGGAGTGGTACCTCATATTAAATTTTGTTGTGAACCTTGTGTTAGAACGAGTTGATTATTTGGTTGTCAGTTGTTTTCCTTAATTGGTTTCACTAGTACTTTAACTGTGTTCGGATTACTTTACTATTTTACTACATGTTAATTCCTTGATGCTATTTATTGTTTCTTATTTCCATTATTAGCCTCATACTGATATATTGTACAGGTTACTATGTCTTGTAGGTGTCTTGATTTATACCGCGTCACTACTCCGCCGAGATTAGTTTTGATACTTACTGGGTATCGATTTTTGGTGTACTCATGCTACGCTTATGCAAATTTTTGTGCAGATCTAAGTGTTGGAGGCTATGGACCTAGGCAATGTTAGCTTCCTGATCGTGAGGATTCAAAGTAGAGCTGCTCGATCTTCGTAGTCCCTTGGAGTCCTATCCTTACATTATTATTGTCAATTCTCTATCCGAACAATATTGTATCTTGAGTTATTTTTATATATTCAGTAGAGTTCGTGATTCTATACTACCTAGTATTGGGAGGATTGTTGTGATTATTATTGCGTAGGCATGTATCACCTTTATTTCAGTATTTATATTAAACTCTGCTTTAAAAATATTTTGTTAATTGGTTTAACTGTTGTATGTGACCGGCTTACCTAATTTTGGAGACTAGGTTCCATCACGATCCTTAATGTGGGACTTTAGGTCGTGACAAGTTGGTATCAGAGCTCTAGGTTCATAGTTTCTACGAGTCACGAGCATGTCTAGTAGATTTCTGCGGATCTGTACGGAGACGTTTGTACTTATCTTCGAGAGGCTACAGAACTATTAGAAAAAATTCCACTTCTTTCATTCCTATCGTGCATATTTATTGATTTTAGAGTTTGATCCTTTGTATTTCTATTCTCTCACTAATGGTGAGGACACCCACTACCGGATCAGCCTAAGCAGACACCCGCGCCCCGTGCTAGAGCCTCTAGAGGCCGAGGCTGGGGTATAGTCCGAAAGGGGCACGTGCCGCTGCTAGAGCAGCAACTGAGGAGCCACCAGTAGCTTCGGCTGGGGGATAGGCACTAGAGGCGCCCGTTGCTACCCCTGGGCTTCAGGAGACTTTAGCGCAGTTCTTGAGCATGTTTGGTAAATTAGCTCAGGTGGGATTGATCCCGGTTGCACCAGCCACTTCACAGACTGGGGGAGGAGCTTAGACTCCCGCTGCCCATACTCCAGAGCAGTAGGCTCATGTTGGTCATACTCCGGGTATAGTATCAGTGCAGCCCGTTATCACAGTTCAGCCTGAGGTCAGGCCAGAGGCATCAGAGGAGGAATAGAAGAGGCTTGAGAGGTTCAAGAAATATGATCCTCCTACTTTCAATGGCACTGTTACTGAGGATACACATGGTTTTCTGGACAAGTGCCACAATATTATCCGCACCATGGGCATTGTGGAGGTGAGCGGAGTAGCCTTTACTACATTTTAGCAGCCAGGGGCGGCGTATTGGTGGTGGAAGGCTTATGAGAAGGGTAGGCTAGCTGATGCAGCGCCACTCACTTGGGCTCAATTTTCAGATATGCTTTTGAGGGAGTTTGTTCTCCAGACCCTCCGGGATGCGTGGCGCACAGAGTTCGAGCAGCTGCGTTAGGGCACTATGATGGTGTCGAGTATACCATCAGGTTCAATGAGTTATCTCGTCATGTACCTATTTTAGTTTCTCCCGTTAGAGAGAGAGAGTCCATAGATCTATCGAGGGACTTAGTTATCGTCTTAGGTTCAGCATGCCTCGAGAGTTGGAGACCGATACTCCATTTCAGCAGGTTGTGGAGATTGCCAGGATATTAGAGAGTGTGTAGGGTCAGGAGAGTGAGGATAGGGAGGCCAATAGGCCTCGAGGTCCTGGAGGATTTAGTGGATTCTACTCTTCATTTCTGACCCATCATGGCGGAGGCTCTGTCAGCAGGCCAGTCCAGTCCGCACTTCAGACTTCTCGTGGTGCTCCAACTAGTCAAGGACCTTTGGTTACTCATATGGGGCAGTCATCTTTTAGTGCGCCTCCTACACAGAGTTCCTACAATAGTTATTCTATTTATCCAGCACAGACTCAGAACCAACAACCATGCCCACAGAGGGGTTGTTATGAGTATGGCGATACTAGGCATATCATGGGAGATTGCTCCATACTCCAGAGGGGTGGACTTTATCAAAGCACTCAGGTTATGGGCTCCACTCTAGTTGCAACTCCACCTTCACAACTAGCTAGAGGGCATCCTAGAGGGGGAGTTCCGACCCATTGATATGCTTTCCCTAGTAGGGCGGAGGATGCTGCACCAGATGATGTCGCTACAGGTATGGTTTCAATTTGTCATAGAGGAGCATTCGTCTTATTTTTATCTAGTCCTATTTATCGATATGAGTCCTCCTATCTTGCTTCATACGTGGATGTGTTTCGTGAACCTTATACTCTGTTTATATGTTTGCACCTATTGTGAGATTCTACTATGGTAGATCGTGTCTGTTGTTCCAGATTGTTTACCATTGAGAGTTATGAGACTAGGGTGAACTTTCTATTATATAATACTATAGTTTTTCATATGATTTTTGGATGGTTTGGCTATGACTTGTGATTTGGGTGCTCTACCGGTATGGGAAGTCCGTTATGTGTTGTGATTTTGTTCCACAAAATTGAGTTAGTGAAAGGTTTTTGATTGGTGTGATGTCTATTCTACTTGTGATTCAGAGTTGAGGATGGGATTTTTCGTGTTTTCGTGTGGATTGGTATGTTTGGACAGGGCTACGTGCCCCGATGGAATTATATTAGGATGAGATCCTTGTGATTAGATTATATGTTTTGTTTCTCCCTTGTGGAATGGATTCATAGTATGATACCGATGGGGAGTTGTACCTGTTGGACTTGTTCGATAGTTCTCTCATGTGTTTCTCGTTCCATATTCAGTCATATTCGAGTTATGCCTTTTGAGTTTAGATTGCGAGGTATATGCCCAGGTGGCTATTGAGCCTGTGATCACACCTGGTGGATTGTGATAGCGAGCTTGTGACCATGCCGAGCGGATTGAGACATTGGCACGTGAGTGGTCCGTGCGGTTGTGATTGATAATGTGGGCATGGGGTGACATGCGTATATGAGTTGTGATTTGGGGGTTGTGGCTTGTGGTTATGAGGAGCGGTACCTCGGAGTAAATTTTGTCGTGAACCTTGTGTTAGAACGGGTTGATTATTTGGTTATCATTTGTTTTCCTTGATTGGTTTCACTAGTACTTTAATCATGTTTGGATTACTTTACTATTTTACTACATGTTAATTCCTTGATGCTATTTACTATTTTTTGTTTCCATTATTAGCCTCATACTGATATACTGTACAGGTTATTATGTCTAGTAGGTGTCTTGACTTGTACCTCATCACTACTCCACCGAGGTTAGTCTGGATACTTATTGGGTACCGATTGTGGTGTACTCATGCCACGCTTCTGTACATTTTGTGCAAATCCAGGTGTTGGAGGCTGTGGACCTAGGCAGTGTTAGCTTCCTGATTACGAAGATTCAAGGTAGAGCTGCTCGATCGCCGTAGTCCCTTGGAGTCCTATCCTTACATTATTAGTGTCAATTCTCTATCCGAATAGTATTGTATCTTGAGGTTTTTTTATGTATTCAGTAGAGTTCTTGACTCTGTACTACTTAGTCTTGGGAGGATTGTTGTGATTATTTCCGCGTAGGCTTGTATCACCTTTATTTCAGTATTTATATTAAACTCGGCTTTAAAAATATTATGTTTATTGGTTTAATTGCTGTAAGTAATCAGCTTATCTAGTTTTGGAGACTAGGTATCATCACGTTCCTTAAGGTGGGACTTTGGGTTGTGAAAAAAATGACCAATGCCAATCCAGACTCCTCTTCGCATCTAAAAACCCACTTCTCGTAGGTGAGACTCCTCTTCACTCTGCAGGTGCGATGCACCAGCACTAGACCTGCCAAAACAATATCAAAATGGTCTTACCCATACGAAACATATCCAAGCCTTCTAGGACCCATCCAATCATACTAACTAGTCCAAATACCTAACCCCAACTTATTCCAAGGCTATAAACATCACAATAACATCCAAAATCATGAACCACGTATCGAAACTCAAGTTGCATAACTCTTAGGTTCAAGAACTTCCAAACTTAAAACCAAGCGTATGATTCAAGTCTAACCAATCCGAATTATATCCAAACTTTTCACACAAGTTCCAAATGACAAAATGAACTTATTCCAAGGCTTGGAACTACAATCCAAATTTAATATCATTAAAATCAACTCTTGGTCAAACTTATGTACTTTCTAAACCTTCAAATTGCAACTTTCGGCAAGTAGAGCCAAAACATCCTAGGAACCTCCTAATACAAATACAGACATACACCTATGTCCAAAATCACTATATGAACCTATTGGAACCATCACATTTTCAATCCGAGGTCATCTACTCAAAAGTCAAACCTTGATTAACTCTTACAACCTTCCAAAACTAAAACTACCTTGATTAACCTTTACAACTTAAGCTTCCAAAAGTGAAACTAAGTGTTCAAATTACTCTCAAACCTTCATGAAGCCCAACTAACCAATCCCGTAACTCAAAATATGAAAAACACACATATGGGAAGAATCAAACAGGGAAAACGAGGCTCAAATACACAAAATGATCGACTGGGTCGTTACATTCTCCTCCTTTTAAGCAGATGTTCATCCTCGAACGAGTTTAGAATCATACTTGGAATGCCAAAGTGATAAGGATATCTACTCCGCATATTATGCTCGGTCTCCAAAGTCGCCTCCTCGACCGGTTGACCTCTCTAATGAACCTCACTGATGCAATACCTTTCGACCCCGGCTTTCGAACCTGCCTATCCGAAATGTCCACTGACCTTTTTTCATAAGCTTGATACTTATCCAACTACACCAAGCTGAAATCCAACATATGTGACTGATCTTATTGATACTTCCAAAGCATAGAAACATGAAATACTGGATGAATGCCCGACAAAATGGGTGGCACGACAAGTTTGTAAGCCGTCTCACTAATTCTCTTCAAGATAATGGATCGATATACCGAGGACTCAACTTTCCCTTCCTCCCGAATCTCATCACAGCCTTTATAGGAGAATCTCTAAGAGGAACCTTCTCACCCTCCATAAATACCACATTACAAACCTTCCTATCAACAAAACTCTTCTGCTTGGACATCACTGTATGAAACCTCTCCTGAATCAAATTCACCTTCTCCAAAGCATCACGAACCAAATCTATGCCCAATAACCTAGCCTCACTAGGCTCAAACCGACCAACTAGAGAACGGCATCGCCTCCCATATAATGCCTCATATGGAGTCATATGGATACTAGAGTGGTAGCTTTTGTTGTAAGCAAACTCAGCTAAAGGTAGAAAATGATCCCATTGACCCCCGAAATCAATAACACAGGCCCTCAACATATCCTCCAAGATTTGAATGGTCCGCTCAGACTGCCCATCCATCTGAAGGTGAATTATAGTACTCAACTCAACCTGCGTACCCAGCTCATGCTTAATAGCTCTCTAGAAGTACAATGTAAACGGAATCCCACGATCTAAGATTATAGAAACATGTACACCATGCAAGCGAACAATCTCTCTTATG
This sequence comes from Nicotiana otophora, assembly GCA_000715115.1. Classification (NCBI taxonomy): domain Eukaryota; kingdom Viridiplantae; phylum Streptophyta; class Magnoliopsida; order Solanales; family Solanaceae; genus Nicotiana; species Nicotiana otophora. The sequence continues at coordinate 4,979 of AWOL01S0235036.1, read as the reverse complement.
TAGATCTGAGCCAACTTATCTGAAGTGTAGGAAGTCACGATCGGAATGAAATGCGCCGCCTTGGTCAACTGATCCACAATCACCCAAACAACATAAAACTTCCTCAAGATCCATGGCAACCCTACCACAAAGTCCATAGTAATTCGCCCACTTCCACTACGGTATGTCAATATTCTAAAGCAAACCACCCGGTCTTTGATGCTCATAATTGACATGCTGAAAATTCAAAACATGTGCAACATGCCCGATAATGTCCTTCTTCATCCTTATCCACCAATAATGCTGCTTCAAGTCACAATACATCTTTGTAGCACTTAGGTGAATAGAATACATCGAATTGTGAGCCTCCTCATGAATCAACTCTCTCATGCCATAAACATTAGATATACAAATCCGAACTTGAAGTCGCAATACACCATCATCAGCAATATCCACCTCCTTAGCACCACCTCATTGCACTGTGTAATTTAGGACAAGCAAATGGGGATCATCATATTAATGAGCCTTAATGCGCTCAAACAAGGAAGACTGTGCAACAACACAAGCAACAACTATAGTAGGCTCAGAAATATCCAATCTCACCAATCTATTGGCCAATTCCTGAACATCCATAGCTAAGGGCTTCTCCACAGCTGGAACAAATGCCAAACTCCCCATACTCTCTGCCTTTCTACTCAAGGCATCTGCTACCACACTAGCCTTCCTCGGATGATACATAATAGAGATATCATAATCTTTAATAACTCCAACCATCTCCGTTGCATCAAATTCAAATCCTTCCATTTGAACAAATTCTAGAGACTCTGGTAATCAGTGTAAACCTCACAAGACATGCCATTTAAGTAATGCCTCCAAATCTTGAGCACGTGTAGAATAGTTGCCAACTCCAAATCATGGACCAGATACTTCTTCTCATAGGGCTTCAACCGGCATGGTGCATAGGAAATCACCTTACCATCCTGCATAAACACACAACCAAGATCAACACGCAAAGCATCGCAATAAATAGTATACATTCCTGACCTTGAGGGCAATGTCAACATTGGAGCCGTACTCAGAGTAGTCTTGAGCTTTCTAAAGCTCTTCTCATACTTGTCCGACCATTTAAATAAAGAACCCTTCTGTGTTAATTTAGTCAATGGAGCTGCTATAGATTAAAACCCTTCCACAAACCGACAATAGTAACCAGCCAAACCTAAGAAACTTCTGATCTCCGTAGCAATAGAAGGTTTGTGCTAACTATGAACTGTCTCAATCTTCTTCGGATCCACCTTGATCCCATCACTGGACACCGCATGGCACAAGAATGCCAATAAATCCAACCAAAACTTGCACTTAGAGAACTTTTTCTTCTCTCTTAAAATCTAAAGAACAATCAATGAACACAATAACAAAGGAATCCAAATAAGGTCGGAACACATTTTTCGTCAAATGCATGAAAGTTGTTGGGTCATTGGTCAAAAGAGATCACCATGAACTCATAGTGGCTATAACAGGTCTTGAAAGCTGTCTTAGGAATGTCCGAAGCCCTGATCATCAACTGATGATAACCCGATCTCAAGTCAATCTTTGACAGCACGCTAGCACCCTGAAGTTGATCAAACAAATCATCAATGCCAGATAGTGGATACTTGTTCTTGATGGTAACTTTGTTCAATTACCCGTAGTCAATACAGATTCTCATGGAACCATCCTTCTTATTCACAAATAATACCGGTGCACCCCATGGTGAAACACTCAGCTTGATGAAACCTTTATCTAATAGCTCCTGCAACTTTTCCTTTTGTTCCCTCAACTCCATGGTGCCATGCGATACAATGAAATAGATATGGATCGAGCACCCAACACCAAATCAATACCAAATTCAATATACCTATTAGGTGGCATGCCCGGTAGGTCTACAAGAAACACATCTAAAAACTTTCTCACTACTAGAACTGACTCAACAATAGGAGTATCTACACTAACATCTCTCATAAAGGCCAGATACGCCAAACAAACCTTCTCAACCATCCGTTAAGCCTTCAGAAAAGAAATCACTCTACTAGGAGTACGACCAACAGAACCACTCCATTCCAACCTTGGGAACCCATCATCGCCAATGTCACAATCTTAGCATGACAATCGAGAATAATATGGTATGGAGATAGCCAATCCATACCCAAAAGCACCTCAATATCAACCATATTGAGCAATAAAAGATCAATCAGACTCTCATAATCCCTAATCATAACCACACAAGACCGATACACATAATATACCATAATAGAATCAGCAACAGGTGTAGATACATGAACAAGGATATCAAGGGAACCACGAGACATATCCGAATAAGGAGAAAAATATGATGGCAGATAAGAATAAGTAGAACCAGAGTCAAATAATACTGAGGCATCCCTGTGGCATACTGAAACAATACATGTGATCATGATATCTAAAGGAACTACCTGAGGTCTAGCCAAGAATTCCATTTAACTGACTTCCCCTCTAGGAAGACCTCGATCCGATTGAGCTCCACCCCTAGCTGGTTATGCGGATGGTGTAATTGCTAGCACTGGTACCATAAGTTTTGTGCCCTGATGTGGTACAATGCTCAGAAGCCTATGATAAACCCTTTTGAGATGACTCAAGTCCCCATACTCAAAATAACCCCTCCTTTGGCGAGGATGCTAGCTCTGTGACTGACCCTAAGAACCTAAATATCCACCCATAAAACCCTGAGCAGATAGAGCAGGGTATGAACTCTATACTTGTAGTGGCTAAAAGATGACTGGCTTAGGCAAGAACTATATGAACTGTGACTGAATAAAGAACCAAGAGAAACTTGAGCGAGCCTGAAAATACATCCTCTACTATGATGTTCTTGGCCTCCAAATGAGGCATCGCAAAACCACCCAAACCACAGGGCCTCTTGGCCTCCCTCTCCTCTCATTCCAACATACGAACACGCTCTAAGCGCTTGTCAATCTCGATCACCTGGTAAAAGCTAGTATTGGTCTCAGACTCTTAGGCTATACCATATCGGAAACCGTAGTCAAGGCCCTCAATAAACCTCCTGACTCTCTTCCGCTCATTAGGGACCAAAAACACTATGTGACGAGCTAACTCCATGAACCTCGTCTCGTACTGGGTCACAGTCAAGCCCTCCTAGCGTAGATGCTCAAACTCACTGAGTAACTCATCTCTTCGAGTCTGTGGTATGAACTTCTCCAATAAGAGAAGTGAAAACTGAGACCAAGTAAGTGGTGTTGCACCAGCTGGCCTACTCAACTCATAAGTATGCCACCACCTATATGCTGGTCCTGCCAACTAAAAAGTAGTAAAGTCAACCCTATTTGAGTCCACTAGGCCCAAAATGCTTTGAATCTGATGACACTGATAAAGAAAACCCTGTCCATCCTCAATAGGCTCTCCATTGAATTGAGGAGGATGAAGTCTCTAAAATCTCTCCAGCCTCTTCTGCTCCTCAGCACTCAAGGATGGTCTAATCTCGGGCTAAACTGCAATGACTGGATGTATAGGCAGAAACCCCGGTGTCTGATAACCACGAGAAAATTGATCTAGTATATGTACGGTGGGAGTCTGAGCCCATCCCCCAGCATTAGAGGTAGCTGGAGCAGCATGGATGATACCCACTTGAGCCAAACTTGTATACACACTCAAAATTTGAGCCAATGTTTCGTGAAGTCCAGGTGTATAATAGGTCCCTCTGGAGACTGACTTGGTCCCACCAGCTCAACAAAATTAGGAATCTGCTCTTAGCTATTGGTGGCTCCACTGTGGCTGCTCTAGCAGGGCCTCTAACCGTGGTGCGTGCTTCACCCCTGCCTCTGCCTTGGCCCCGACCTCTCGTGGCGCTGACATAGGGTACTAGTGCCTTCTTAGCTGTACGATAAGAACATGTCCTCACCATCTTTGAGATAATAGAAGAGAAACTACTCAAACTTCAGGATAAGCAAATCTGCACGATAAAGAATTAAAGAAAGAGAAGTTTTCCTAATAGTCTAGTAGCCTCTCGAAGATAAGTACAGACGTCTTCGTACCAATCCGCAAGACTCTACTAGACTTGCTCATGACTCGTGAGACCTAAGCAACCTAGTACTCGGATACCAACTTGTCATGACCCAAAACTACCACCGATTGTGATAATGCTTAACCCACTTTCTAGGCAAGCCAATCTTAAATTATAGCGAAACATGATACCAAATTATAGAATAAATAAGTTTGAAAGACAAATAACCATATATAATATCAAATCATTACACAACTCCCCAGAATTAGTAACTCTGAGTCATGAGCTCTATAGTACGAATACAAGTCTAAAATATTGTCTGAAAAAACAACAACAGTAAAGAAAAATTGGAAGAGACGATAGGGACTACGATCTCTACCTCGGCCTCCACAACACAACAAACAACTAAGCNCATCGCACGACGAAGCGAGGACGACGTGGGACACAACTGCAGCTTTTGGTTCACCCCGCACGTCGAACGCGAGGGGCGAAAGGCAACCGATTGTGCTTGATAATGCCTGGGCATTAGGTATGCAACACAGAAAACCGACGCCGAACAAGCCTAATTTGCGCTTGTGCCATGACTGAGATGGCATGCGGGCTAGGACGTCGCTGCACAAGCAGGGATCCAACCTAGCCACACAAGCCGAATTATACACATATGCGTTTCATAAAACTTGGCTGGGTCCAATTAGGTACAGAGTATAGTGTTGATACCCAATTTTTCCCTCATGTTTTTAGATGCTTTTAAAATATCATTCTTGCATCATCACCAATATTTTCTATAATTTTTCATAATTTTTGAAGCTTTAAAATTGATTTTCTTGCATTTAAATTACTTGAATATGTATTAATTACCCCTTTAAACTATTTTGTGATGACTTAATTTATTATTTTCATCCACATATATGTTTCATAATATTTGTACTTCATTTTATATAATTATATTTTTATTTTCAGGCGATTT